>JAIPMN010002264.1:14202-33298 GCA_020650975.1 Apostichopus californicus
CCCCCCCCCCCCACCCATTTCTCTTCTTCAGATTTCTGAGCTCTACCCAAAATTTCCTAAATTAGATAATTAAGCAAAATGATTTCAATATCTTTACATAGGTTTGAGGCCTTTGGTAAGAAAGCATACAGTACAGAGTTAAAAGAAAGTAAATTCTACATCAGGCAAGAGAAAGGTTGGGAACAAGAATGAGGGTTGTCCCAATAGGGAGTGGAACATCTCAAAATGATTGAAAACTGTTCGGTGTAGTGAAGTACAGTATGTCCAGTTCAATTATTTGTGACATAAATCTCAAATCAGCAGACAGGTTCTGTGAAGAATCTTAGCACTTCAGGGATTGAAATTTGATAGTTCAGAAGAGACTTTGAAAGTTCAGAAGAGATCTTGAGAAGGTAAAATATAATTACCAACTAATCAATAAATTAATCTTCCTTCATCTTCTTAGTGAACCATTTGTCAATAAATTATATTGAAAACAGTGGCAAAGTTTCAAGCAGCACTCTTTGTGCTAAACAAGAAGATTTCATGAAAAGGCAGAACATTTAGTTATTTACCTCAGCAACAACAACATCATCAACTTTGTGAATAGGTAGCTGAGAAAGAGAAATGAATGAAAAACTATATCAATGTATGTTTATGTTCCGTTTGCAAAATTTATGATGAGGACAAATAGTTAAGTTTAGAGGCCCAAGGATCAGGTAGCCTTTCAGTAGCTCATTGAGACCCTATCCGTGTAAGATCCTGTATGAACACCGGCTTATTACAAGCCTTTTCTTTTCAATAAGTGTTCAGAGGATAATGAGGCAGGGGTGTGATTTCAAACAAAGTTGTTTGAAACCAAGTGAAGAACAGAAAGAAACCCTTTTCATAAGTTCACAAACCAGAAATACCAAATCCATGGAAGACTACACACATCACCACTGCGGCACTGCACTGCAGGGAATTTTGAAAAGGTCAAGAGAATGTGGCTCCTGGCGGGTACCTAAGGGTTGTGAGGCGGACACTCTAACCGCTGAACCATGCCTTTGCCTTTGCAACATGGTGAATTTGTAATGGTAGAAATATTGGGTTTTAATATGAAGCCCTAAGAATCTAAACTGATCTAATTTCCACATCATCACATGAACTCATTTAATTATATTATAAACAGATCTGTATTGTTTCTTATACCATGTACTACCTTCATACACAATTATATATAGTTTTCTATGGTGGTAAAAGTTTTCATGAAACAATGAATGAAGTCCAACTTCAATAAATGGTATAGTAGGCCTAGACCAAGTCCCATAACAATTGGATTCAAATATTCTTACCTTCCAAATCTGATTGAAGAGGAGCTGTGTGTTATCCCTTGCTAAAGATGAAATAAATTCATTTTTGTTCGACCTGTAGACGATAGGGAACACATAGCTTTAATTTTGAGGATATTTTAAATGTAAAAAAGACTAATGTAACCAAATTTTGGCTAAATATCACTGAGGTTGTTAACTTTTCCTTTAACTTAAGCTGGTAGTTCAGGTTTCAAATATTTGTGTCTGACTCTAAGACTAGACATCTCCTAGCCTGTTAAAGTATGTTTTCTATGTACTTTCTCAGTACATTAAAATAAATATCTAGCAAAATTAAGAAAACCATGCAGTTGCTAAATTCTACCTGTGAGTACAGTAAGGACTATACTATGCACACTGAGTGGTGACCAAATTGGCATGAGGCATAGTTTATATGGCTGAAGCGATCAGTTTATGTTAATATGAGTATATGACATTATGAATGTTATGTGATCCAAACATAACATAGGCATTTTCTGATGAAAATTGTTATCATCAGTTTGGGAGCAATGGATCCAATCTTAAGTTTACTTTCATACCCAATTCCATGGCTTAATATAGAATGGACACTTCGAATTTCGGACACCTAAGCCTTAAATCACCCCAAAACTATATCTTCTGGTATAAATCACCTGAAAATATACTTGATATGGTGGGAGAAGTGTGTTATATTAAGATACACGGCCAAACTTTCTTTCCTGCAAACTGTTTTCACGTTGTAAAAAATAAGATTCTTCGTGATTGTGGAACTGGTATTTCTTTGCTAGAGTATTGCGAAATTCGGACACTCGTTCCCACAGTGTGGCGCTGGTGATAAAATTGGTGGCGCAGTTGCTCTTTCAGTAATTATAACAGACTTCATATATCTCCTTCATTTTATTGACAAATATGTAAGTACTTACTTGCACACGGGTCATTTTGGAGAGAAAATAACTGTAGCTTTGTACTTTTTGGTGAAATTTGGCTCTTCCTGTAGGTTGTCATGGTGAAATCGTGTATTTCTTAGGGGTGTCCGAAATTCGCAGTGTTCCGAATTTCGCAATACTGACTATAGTAGCCTTTTTATTTAAAACTTAAGGACAAGGACTGGAGTAACAACTATGAACTAACATGCACATTTGACATTAACATCTCTTTCCTAACTAACTATTAGTGACATGTAGGTCTTCCCCCTAGGCTACAGATCTGAGCTTACTTTCCTGATGCAGGATAGCTTTAGCCTCACTACAAAGTACAATGTAGAGGAGACTAACGTTTGGCCTTAGTTGGGCAACCACATGTAACTAGTTACAGTAGGTAGTACTAGTTGTACGCAAGGCCTAGTGAGCACTGTAGGCAACGTCGTAACGTTAGGAGAATGAACTTTCTGACATGAACGAACCTGTACAATTTAATATCAATTGGATTTTGATCGCAGACTAGCAGGTTGCCACAGTCAACATCAACTTCGATATCCTTTTCAACAGTTATACTCTTAAACTGCTTCTTCACACTTTCCAGAACATCTTGCACGAGCTCGTTCGTGGAGGCTGCCATGTTTATTGCGTCAACACTTGTCTATAGACCGCACTTTACAATACTTAAAGTGAATGGGGAAAAATAACAAAAAGAAAGAGTACAATTTTCTTTTTTTTATTAGAAAAATTAAAACCAAATTACTTATAGCTATTAATGTTCATAATAAAGATGTTAAACTTAAATTTTTACTAGCTGCGAATATTACGTCTAATGAACCGCCTGACCAAGCGAAAAATATTTAGATGTCATTCACGCAGTACGAGAGGGCGTCCTTTTGAAAGCCATCCTCGAAGATGGTAAGACCGTTGTGCTTTTCTACTAAAGAATTATCCTAAAAAATCATAATTAATAAGGCCAATCGTAATGTTTAAATGACATATTGTAATGTTAATTTGCTAAACTTTTATTTCTGTTCCTCCATTTCAGGGTATCGATATCGACCACTCGAAACTGCGGAAGGTCCGCAGGACTGCCCCAAAGAGTGAGGACTTGTACCTCAAGCTTCTCGTACAGGTACATATTACAAACATTATTATTACTGTAGCCTAACAGTTAGGCTTATTCAGGCCACCACAGTTAGTAAGTATTTCCATGGTTAGGTCTCTGCGATATTAAAATTGTTTACGCCCCTGTCCAGCTGTTAAACAGTTTTCTGTGTAAGTAGATCAATTCAGACTCTTCATTGATGGGGTTGTAGAGTTTAGGCAAAGATTTGGTAAAGAAGGGTCAGTTGTTAGAACTCAATTTTACTTGGTAAATGTCAGAAGTTTAATGTAGCCCAGCCTAGGCCTATTGCTGTAACTAAACTTGTTATAACTGGTATTAAAGTTAGGATGAGTACGTCATCAAATTCCAAAATGCCCTCATAATTGCATGCCACGTTTCCTGTAACCAATAATTGTGGTATGATGTTAGGCCTATAGTAAGTTTTGATGCTAAGTGCACAAGTTTTTCTTTTAAAGGTTGGCAGTAATGATGATCCCACATAATTTACTTATGATTTAACCTAGTCTTATCTTCCAACTAGCCTACATGATTCCACCAAACGTTGATCAGATTACACCAGAAACACATCAATTTGTACTTGTAAAGTTCCTGAATTCTAACTGTTACTGAAGCTGTTCATAGATTAATTTTGAGTAAACTGTTCTCCACATAACTTCTGTCTGTTAGTGTTAAGTGAGATTTTTTACAAAATATCTCATACCACAGGACAGTAAACACTTTTTTGGATTTACTTGAATTAAGCACATAGTGTGATGTGTTACTTATGTGATGTCATAACTGCCCATTATAACCATTGTGACCACATCTTAGTGTTTTGTTCATCTGACCTGAAGACTTCAGTTGTCTGTGTAAATAAGTGATACTATTCTACTTGAGTTAATTTACCTCTTACTGTGCTATTCCTTTAGCCCCTACTGCTATATGAACAGACTGTTTACTTCTGGAATCAGTTTGATGTCATTGAATTAAATAACAATATGGTCACAAGTTGTATTGTTGTTCTAACACCTTGGTTCACGTGTCCTCAACTCCCAAAATTTGCTCGTTATGACTTGTGTTCTTAGATTATCCTTAGTTACATCTATGAATAAGCAAATGTAACCGTGTTTCCTACCATGCAGATGTACCGTGAAAACTCTTGGAATGGAAGCAAAGCCATCTCAACTCTTTATCTTTGTTTTCTTCATCAAAGCTCTACAGGTTCCTTTCCCGTAGAACCAGGTCAAAGTTCAACGAGATTGTACTGAAACGTCTCTACATGAGCAAGGTTTACTGTCGACCAATGTCCCTGTCAAAGTTGATACGTCACATGCAACACCCGGAAAGACGCGGAAAGATTGCCGTTGTTATTGGAACCATCACTGACGATGTTAGGATCTACAAAATCCCTAAACTGACGGTTTGTAATGCAGGGTTTCCTGTGTCTTGGTTTTTATCAGTTGAATATGATGCAGAAAGCTGTAATAAACACTCATTATTGTACTGAAATGTCCCTACCAACTCAAGTCCAACCTGTTCACTGTGTTCACTTTACTCTTTGATAACAGAAAAGACTTGATTTATTTCTTGATAGTTTGCACTGAAAAAATTCCTCAAAAGTAGATAAAAAACAACTGAGAAAGAGTAAAATTTTGTAAAAAGTTGGAAATTGCAGTATGTTTATAACAGTGTGCATTGGAAAAAGAGTACAAAGTCAGTTGTTACTGAACTTTCATTTAATATTACATTAATTGGGTATACCTCAATGTAAAGTTAATTCTTTTAAGAATATTTTTTTGCATGATTTTCAGAATATTTTCCATACAATTGCTTTTAACACATTGGGACAATTATGCTATCATCTAGAAGTTAGGCAAAATAAAAGTTGTAATTTGAAAGCTATTCCTCAATAGAAAATGTTGATGAATTAATTCAGATCTATGTTTTGTGGAGACAAGTTATTTCAGCAGAGCTAACTGAATATACTTTGACTTGAGCTGTTTTATGGCTCCAAATCATTCTCGTTGAGCTAGTCGACATAATATATCAAAGTTCATGGACTTGTAATAATCAAATGATTTATATCTTATCAGCAGGATGTGAAAATTTTTTTCTGAAGATATGTTTAAAATTCTAAACAGTTTTTGTTTTGTTTTTATTGTTGTACAGGTCTGTGCCCTCCATGTCACTGAGCGTGCAAGAGGTCGCATCCTGAAAGCCGGAGGAGAGATACTCACCCTCGACCAACTGGCTCTGAGATCTCCAAGGGGGCAAAACACAGTCTTGCTTCAAGGTAACTAGAGAAATGTCTTTGGGATTGAATCAGTTAGGACTAGAATGTACATTAGATTCTTGCAGTCTGCATAAGTGACTTAAAAATGTTGTGAACCATGCTTATCCTCAACTTTGTTGTCTGAATCTTGTCTTTGTTTGCGACGAGTCGATGATTCGTCCTGTCACCTGATACTCCCAGATTTTATAATTCGTTCAGCGTTTGTGTGAAAGTAATTGGACCTTGTAAATGCAATGATCAAACAAAGAGAAAGGTAGACACATTTTGAAGTCTCACTCGCCAATACACAAGTCTTGGTCAGCCCTTCTGAGGTGGTCTTACATATTAAATAGATCCAGATTATGGTTTACTTTGAAAGGTATGTAAATTTGTGAATCTAGAAAAAATTATCAGATAGGAGATAACCAGTGGCATTGCTCAATGATATTGGATTCTGGAAGAGAGGGGATTTTTAATAGTAAATCTGAAAGGGAATATACTAGTTCAAAATAAGCTCTATGTAAGGAACCTGAAGGCAGAGCAGGCTGTGCAATATCCTGCCTAGGGTTATGATATCAAAGATCATGATGAATCAGCCTAATCACATGGCACCTTATCCCCCTGATACATTCACAAAGTTGACTGTTGGAAGAATGTTTTGAAAAGTACTGGGAATACTTTAGTGTAGCAGTGTTGAAGGCTCTGGACTTAGCATCTTATAAAATACTATATATTTACTGTGCATAAATACTGCTATATATCCATGCACTACAATAGCAAATTGCACTTTTTGCAATGCAATACTGGATAAATTGTTCCCTGAACTAACATACTTCACTTGCTTGAGGATCTCAGCATATGTTGCGACCTTAATGTAACCACTATCGATACAGTTCGTGCTCAGTTCAACAGCACTAGCTGCTTTTACAAGTAAATAATTCAGCTGTTTGACATGTTTGTCCCACATCGATGGAAAAATATGATTAAAGCCTCCCTCTTCTTGTCTTCAATCTCACAGGTGTCCGTACCTCGAGGAAGGTCTTCAGACATTTTGGTAAAGCACCAGGCACTCCAAATGCTCACACCAAGTAAGTACCAAAGCAATCTTATCAAACACAGAATGAATTTATGATGTAATTGTAGATGTGTAAGCAGCTTCTGCTAACACCTTCTACACAAGGAAATGAACTATGGAAAACTGAATGGGAAATGATAAGCAAATTTTATCCATCATTTAAAAAAAAATGAGAGTTGATGCAATAAAAGTCGTCCTGTCATGTGATCATTCAAGTAAGTAAGTTTACTATGAACATTGAGGCTTTGCAGTAAGTAACTCTCTATAAATTCTTTACTGAATGAAAAGTTGCTTTTAAATGAAGTGCTCTTTTGGGAGGTTATTAGCCAATGTACAAACTGGTTTTATGTACATGACATTCTGATTTTTAATCTTCAGTTCAATTTATAAACACCCACATTGTACAGTCTTTATTTTGTAATGCCAAACACCAATATGATAACTACTGGAATTCTGTAATTCATTTTGCCAAGCAGAGGATTAATATTTAAAAAAGATATTTGATGACAATTCTCAGTTTGGCAAAATGAATTTCCAGACTTCCTCTCTGAACAGTATCATAACCTTTCAGAGGTTTTTAAAAATCACCACTTCATCCCCTTGCCCACCAATTCGATTAAACTACTGATAATCGCCCTCTTTTTCACAGGCCGTACGTTCGTTGCAAGGGAAGGAAGTTTGAAATGGCCAGAGGTCGCCGTAAGAGTCGTGGATACAAGAACTAAAGAAGATAGCAGTTGGGGAAACCAGTTCCATAGGCCTGCATTGCATAGAGAAGTAAATCTTGAGTGGTTGTGTTGTGTATTTGTGTTAACAGCATATTAAAGATGACCTGACAAAAGAACAAAAATCTGATGTTTGTTTTTATTTGTTGTTTTGGTTCTGTGCCTGCATAAGGTAGCATAAATAAAATTAATCTATGTCATGTCCAATTTTTGACATTCAAAAAACTGCTCAAACCTTTCATAGTAGGTGGTTGCTCTGACTTTCTAAATTTACTCCCAGACATTGCTGAGTGCTGAGAGAGCACAATGTTTGGGTGCGAGAGGATGTAGAGTGCATGTTGAATTATGACAATGAGTTAGCAGGTTTTAATTTGCTAGTGTAATTAGGGATGACATTAAATTTTAAGTGTTTTCCCACTTCCTGCAATCTATTGACAGTATCACGGTCAAAATAGTAATGTAATATTGGGGTGACGTTTCAAAACAGAAGACAGGACTATTTAAGTAAGGAGTTTGGGTACTGGTTAACCCAACCCACCCCCTCCCCTTTAAAAAAAAACTACTGTAAAAGCCGAGAACAATGCACCAATTTACTGGCTGGGAACTGGTGCACTGCTGGGTCTATGGTGCTGTCAGTTGGAGGTGTCAAATGCACTGATTCCCTCTCAGTCACGAATTGCTAAATGCACCACTTGTTTTGTATTCCTCTATTTGGCATAAATGATTGGTATAAGAAAAGGTACTAAAACTTTAAGAAACAAATTAAAGCAATTACACTAATATTAGAAAAATTATAAATTTTCAGCACATAATTTTTGACTAACTGATACCCCTGATTTGATTTTGACAAAAGTTTGTTTAACAAAGAACACTCATCTTTAATGACACAGCTAAAACAAACTAAGAAGAAAAGTTAGTTACTGTCTGATTAATCATTGATTAAAACTTAAGTATAATATATAACTAGTTCACACAATCTCTATTCCAAGTTTATTACACTTCAGATTCAATGGAATAAATTTGACTTATTTGCTTCATGGAGATGTCATTAATAGGTACAGGGGTGTGGTAGAAGTAGGAGGCCATACATCTTACAGCCAATTAGTGTATGCTTCTGATCAAGGTGCATTTTAGTTTAGGGAGGGATTATATTGGCAAGTTTGCCCCTCTAATCCTGGAACTGGATCGATGCCAGTGTGCACAGTGTTCAACATAGGTATAGTGAGATTTTGGTTCTCATTGGCCCTTTACTCATACGACAGTTGCTCTTTGAACATGTTAGAATACTAATTGCTAGTCCTTGCCACATAGCCTACCATTGGTCCATATCTATGCTCTGCTATATAGTTAAGTTTCCTCGACTGACGTTCCTCTGCTCTCGCGTAGACTTCTGACATAGATCTCATGAAACTTTGAATCGTCCATTTCTTCTATAATTGTGGTCTCTGCGTCAGAGGGGAAGTCCTTCCAGTGGTCCCCCCTATCGATGATAAGTGCTCCTCGGGTCTCCCCACAGAGGGACACCTTGCATCGGTACTTGCACTTCTTCTTGATAACCTCTGGATGAAGAAGACATATTGCCGCCAGTTGATCACACGCTGATAGGTACGTCTGTAAGAATTATAGGAAAATACGATAGGAAATTTTTCTTCGTTAAGGATATGTAGGATATTCAAGGTAAGAGACTAAGTAACTTGAGATTTTTTTCAAAACTGCCTTTTTAAAATGGTCGTCATAATCATTTGGAACCATGCATGCAAAAGGAAAAGATATTTAGCTTCTTGAAAACATAATCTTGAGTCCTCCAAATTTGCTCAAAGCACAACAAAATGAGGCAAAACCTTTCAAATGTTCACAGCTGAAAACAATTAGATATTATGTCATATTTTTGGAATGCACAATTTTATTTAATGGATAAAAGACAGTTTCTAACTTGCTGTTAAGGCAAAACATTAAAGTTCTGAACTGATCTTTCTGTCTGAATTTGTACAAGTATTACAAGCCATGGTCAGAATGTTCCAGAGTTACAACCCAATTTAGGAGGTAGCTTTCCCTGGAGAGGGGGAGTAGATGGTGGAAAGGACTCAGAGAAGGGGGCAGAGTGGTAATGCCCCAACCTTTATTCCGATGACTCTGAAAAAGGTAATTTTTTAGGGGGAAATAGGGTACCAATCAGGCCTCGACAAATACGGTCGCCAACTCGCCAATGGCGACTAGAATTTGCGACTGGCGAGCAAAAAATGCATTACGCTCGACATTTTGGCGAGTGGCTCATTCGCTCACTGCCTTTATACGATAGGCTTACTATTAACTTGTGAGCCAATCAACAAAGGCCTATTGCCTAATGTTACACATCACAGTAGAATTATCAAGTGCACTGTTACAAGTAGGTCCTAAGGAACAGCTCTGTTCACCAGCTCGAAACTAATTTGATACTAAATGATGCACGATAGGTGTAACCAAACTGGAAAACTACAAAAAAATGCGTAACGACAACTCAAACAGGGGTAACGCATGAATATCATGTTTTAAACAATTTTGACAAAGCACAATTTAAATAGATCGTTTTTGCTGTAAACAACTAACAGTAACACTAAACCGCGATATCCTTAGTTAGGCCATACTACCTAGGCTTATATCACACAAACACTTTGCGAGAAAAAATGGCGAGTAAATTTAACGTTTTGGCGAGTAGAATTTTAGACTCGGTCGCCAGTTGGCGAGTAGTTTAAAAAAAATTTGTCGAGGCCTGGTACCAATCATACATAAAAAACACCTGGAAAAGTCAATGTAAGCTGCACCTTAGTCGTTATAAATATTCAGCATCTTACCATCTCTGTTTTTCGAGCATGTTGAGTTATAGTCCACAGAAATCTTGCTTTAGCACTCTTGATAGCAAACATCTCCTCAAGAGTTTTCTGTGGAATAGAGAAAGACAATACAGAAAGGAGAGTTTAGGACTTGCTTCACATTGTAGTAATGACTGCCAACAGCAATGTAACTAAACATGTCATGCACTGCGAAACAAATGTTTGTGAACTGCCAACACCATCAGTTAGTGGTGTTGAATGGTCTCCAGAGTGGGATTTAACCTTAAAAATTGATTTAAAATAACAACTGAAAGGCCCATACATCTTGCTTTACATTGCAGATGCAATAACGATTACATTACATGAGCTCTTTCTAACTGAATCTGAACCGTCTACACCATCAGTTAGTTGTAAAGTAATGGTATCAGAAGTGGGATTTTAAGCTACATAAAATATTAGGAGATTGGCATAACAGCAGATGCTTCATGCAAATGAAAGGTTGGTGTTGGATCGATAGTATTACTGTACTATCTGTCTGACCAGAGGGGAGGTCAGGGGCCTACAAGGCTACAACACAAGGCCCAGAAAACTATGGAGGGGCCCAGAAATATATGGAACAAAGAAAACAGCATTCTCATCGTCATAACATAATTAAGAAAATATGAGAAAAATGATAATGCTGCGGCCCAGTGACATAATTGTCCCAAGCTGACTAACAATGATTCTGGTATTCTTAGGAGGTAAATTTAGAAGCAAGGCAGAGCTGGGATTTGTTTATTTTATGATGAAAGACATTTGGTAGCAGGACAGACGGGTATCGATTATCTGAGATTTTAATGGAAAACAAAGCACAGTTTTAATTAATAAGTACTCCTTTAATGAAAACCAATTAATGGGTGGAAATGTCAACCACCCTCACTGTGACAGACTCTGATATATCTGCCTTTCATTATAACAATACATGGAAAATGACTCACCATAGGTATGTGATAGTTTTCGGATAATTCCCAAGAAACAAGCACTTTCTCACATTTGAAGTCTTGCATTACTATTTGAGCTGCCTCAGGATCAGCGTAGAAATTATACTCAGCAGCGGGTGTAATGTTTCCCCTACCTCAAGTTGAAAGAAAAAAAATGCAATATATAGGGATTTTATTTTTGAGATGACAATAAATTCTTATTACTAGTTTCATTTTGGTTTGTCTTCTAAAACAATTAAAGTACTTTTCATGTTAAACCTTTGTAATTTCGATTTGGAAAAAAAGACAAAATCCAAACAGAGACTGCAGTTCATCAGGGATCTATTACCCGCAAATAATTTATGCCTAACTTTTACTTTCTCTTTTCTATTTTTCCTAAGGAATTTTAAGGTTTTTTCCCCACTAGTTTCTTACCATAAATGTTACCTCCCATGATGGTAACATTTCCTAAGTTGGATGAAAATGCAGGCCATAGTCTCTCTGCCATGGCAAGATTAGTCAGCGGGCCAAGCGCACAGACTGAAACTTGGCCGGGGTTGGCCTTCACGGCATCAATGAGGAACTGCACCGCATGTTTTGTTGAGTTTAATTTTTCCTGAGATGTTGTCTTCTCTGACCATGTATTACCCAAACCATCTGCACCATGATAAACTTCATAGCCAGGTGGAATCTCGGAGATGATTGGTCGTTCTGCACCCGCAAAAATTTCAGTCTTTTTGGAAAAGAAAAAAAGAGAAATTTGTTTTCAATTTCACCTTATAGCCATCTCTCTTTCCTCAGTAGAAACTAGTTAACAAAAATGTAGTTGTCACTGCTAAATGAATGTGCAAAAGTTGAATAAACTCAAAAGATTTGTACTAAAGATCCTCATTCATTATGAAATTTAATGCTACCCCTGTACCGTCCCATCCAATGCCCCCATCCCATCACACCCCTCCCCTGACCCATCCTTTAAGAGTAAAAAATGACTATTCTCTTTTTCAATCTTTTCCTTAACTGCATTTCAAACTCAATCAATAAACTGGTCAAACTCCCATCTATATAGATTTCTCTGCTAGAGATACATCAAATGTTAAAGTTCATCGGTATTGCCCGCTAATTTATACTAATAATAATAATTTATGCGTTACTGATGCCCTTTACGAATGAATTATTTTATTTGTTAAAGCAGATATCAGGGTTTTCCAGTTTTCCTGCTTCAAGAATCTAGGCTATAAGAGTACATACAAGGACAATAGTGCAAAACAAAGGGAATATGTTGACAAGGGGCGGGGGGGGGGGGGTACATTATCCCCTTCCCTTCAATCTCACACAAAAATTTAATAGTAGTTATTAGCACAACCTTGAGTTTAAACCTGGGGCAGGTTGCCCCCAGACCAAACTACATGGTAAGCTGGCTTCAAACACCTCAGGGCCTCACCCTTACCTAACAAAAATTGAGGATTCCCCCTGACCAGTTTGAATATTCCAGCACGGAAAGTTTGCTAAAGTCAATGAAAAGTTTATGAAAGAACTGTGGTAATGTTACAGCATGTTACTGGATGTTGTAGACTTTTGATGGACTCTTTTATTATTCTCCCACAAGAAGACCTCTGAAAAAACTAAAATTTGAAGACAGCAACAACTATTGTCACATTAATTTTTGTTCATGTGAAATACTGAGAGTGCTGTGTTACTGGAATATGGAAATGATCCTAATCATGCTTTAATTGTCATCACAGTATATTGACCTTAAATATGCTAAACAAAAAGGTCAAAAAATGTTCACTCAACCCCTCACCTCAGGCTTGATTGAGGCTGATTCCGATAAAGGAATATGAAGAGCCTGACTATAGCTGACTGCAGTATTGCACAAGAAAAAAACAATTATTACTCTACAGTATTGTAAAATTATTGACATTTTAACCTCTGTTCATATCAAATTAAACTAGGCTTTGCACCTAGTTCATATCTGTTTCATTCTGGTCAGAGGTATATGGAGAGTCATTAAGCATTAAAGCAGTTTTGTATGTAATTCTGCTAGCTAGTACGTATTTCCCTTTCAATTAATTAATTCTAATAATTAATTCATATCACTGAAATGTCTGCTAACAAATTTGAACGGAAAAGTTTGACTGTTCGATCATCACTCACCTGTCGAAACGAGCAGTGTTCCAAGATATGTGACGTATTTTTTAATGCTTGCGGTAATTTCACATTTCCTGCCACACACGTCAGTCCAAGAAGTTCGACGTTGTCGGGAGAGGCACCATCGAGTATCAGTAGGGCATGTGCATCATCAACGCCTGCATCTGTGTCAAAGATGACCTTCCTTGGAGAGAGTGGCGCTTTCCATGTAGAAGTCATTCTGTTCAAGTGCTTTCTTACAATGTGTATAACGGACAAGAAAATCACGTAGGCTACTATAGCTAGGTTAGGCTAATTCTGAGGAGAATGATTGGATGAATATGAATAGAAATGAGTCTGAAAAGCTCTGATATAAGTTGGTAATACTGCTATTATCAAAGTTTTTTGTGCTAAACAAATATGCACAATTCCGTTAGAAAGGAATTTATAGTAGGCCTCTATAGCTTGATATTTTCCTGTCTTGTTTTGCTAGATTGATAATTTTAAACTTGACAAAGTTGTAATTAAGAAACATCAAATAGTATATTAGCTACTTCTTATCATCAATCTTCTATACCATTGTTCATACTAATGTTACTCTGAAACAATAGTAAGTGTTTCATTGGATTGCGCACAAGATCTCTCAATCTACTACTATTACCTGTAGGCTATAATAATTGTTTATCTTTCGATTGGACATAATGTTAGGTCTAAAGATATGGGCTACGTTATAGCCTAGCAAAAGCTTAACATTAGGCCTAACTGCCATCGCATTAATAATACTGTACAATTAAATTTAATGAGCAATTAAGTTTCAACGGGCCCATTCTATGTTTGGCCATTGACGACGCTACAAATGAGCTTTCTATTCCAACATTATTGTACCTATATTATTGCCAGATATCAGACTATAGGAATATTATTATAATCCTCAAAATATTTCATACTGACTCCGAGATTGTATCCTTCTTTCGTGGCCTTGTCTTCTCTCAGTATAGATCTAGACCCAGACTTACTATTTGGCATACCTCTTTATGAGGAACTCACCACATAAACAAACGCTAGCTATAAGGTGTTTTTGTCAACCACATGATACTCCCGTCGCTAGTTATACAATCATAAGGTCATAAACTATACATACAGCATATTTCAAACATAGCATTGTTGACATGAGATACAAAGTTCATAAATAAACTATTCCGCTCACGGCGCTGGTAGTAACACGCATTCAAGTTCCGGGCCAACAAGTTATCCAACACCTGTTACTTTTTGTTCACTATAAGCCTGACTAATGCGACTAGAATATGAAAGTTACAGTTACGTATGAGAACTTTAAATTATCATAACTATCTATTTTTATTTTAATTGTGGAGGAAGGAGCCTGGGCGGACTACTATAGTGAATGTTTGAGTATGAAGCTGTAAATTAAACTGTCCCTCCCAGCACGAATGAGGTGTGCTCCCTGTTTCGATGAAATGCCTGGATATAAGAGCCTGTTTATTCCGCAGCCGTAATATACCCAAATTAAATCCCCAGGATCAGCCATAGCTAGCCAAGCAGTAGCCATTGCTGTTTAACTATATGGAACGTACTCGAGGGCGCAGTGTCATTAAACGTAAGTTACTCCCTCTTGTAAATGGTCAATATGGCATAGCCATTCCAAGTGGGGAAGAGAGCAAGGGAGCTGCGTATATTATATGTTGCCATTGAATTCAAGGGGAGGGGTCAGGGCCTGGGGGAGGTTCGCTCCCGAACATACTACGTAACATGTTAAGCTGGCTTCAAACACCCCAGTGACACCCCCTAGGCATATCCTAACAAAAATTGAGGATCCCCCTGACCAGTCTGAATGTTCCAGGACAGAATTTTTGCTAAAAAGTTTCTCTTTTATAATTCTCCCAAAAGAAGATCCCTGAAGTAAAGAGAAACAGCAACATCAATTAATTGTCACATCAATATTTTCATGTGTAATGCTGAAAGTGCTGTGTAACTGTAATTTGGAAATGATCCTAAATCATGCTTTGATGGTCATCACAGTATATTGACATTCAATATGCTAAACAAAAAGGGCAAACAATGGTCACTGAAGCTGAACCTCCAAGTTAGGAATCAAGACAGTAGCCAGTCAGCCTTTCGTGCCCGTCCAAGTCCTCCTGGAAAATCATTTATGAAAAAATATGTATTTTAGCATGCAAAAACATGGGGCTACGTACTGAAGTATAACTAGATTAAACAAAGTAGTCATCAAATTACTGCAGAACGTTTAAAGATTGGGAGGGGGTTCAGGGCCATCAATGTCTATAGAAAGATCCACGTGGATCAATGTTATACTCACCATCACATTTGGGATTGAACAGGAACGTTTTCCTCTTTAGCAATTGATTCTGTATTACGTTGTAAAGACACCTCTTGTAACTGGCATGGGACGGAGAAAGCATTTGTTAATGTACCTTCCTATCTGTAGAGGTGGACTTTGTGTTCATAACAACTATTTGTTTAAGTATAAATAGTGATACTGTGGTATCATATTTAGCTACAGTGATAACGGAAAGACCTGGCTCATCCAAATATAATATGTCACCTAACTTCTGCAACGGCCCAGTTACATCACAAAACTTGAAGAAGAAAATATTTCGGCACAAAATTTGATGATGAAACACTAACCATTAAATTAGAAGGTTTACAAAAACAAATATTGTACTGGATTGAGCGATTGCTGAAGTCAATTGTTCTTCAAAAGTTGTTGGTCAGTTTTTGCGTCTTTAGGTCAAAACCATCACCCCCATAGCATTGTATACGCTTTGGGGAAGATAATGAGCTTTTCAAATTTCATACAGAGCTTGTGAATGAAGCATGCTGATCAAAATTCACTGATTGCCTGTTCCTCTCTTGATAAGTTAAATATTGCAGTTTATTCCTTTCGGTTGGATGATTGTACTCAGCAATAATTTCATCATAAATACATAGAACACACCGATAACTGCATTCACCGTTCTTGAAATGCAGGAAACCAATTCAATGATGAGACGGGATATTATGTTGATAAGGTATGAATTAGTGATTTCAATACATGGTAGAGCTTATGGCCAATTACATCAGATCATCCAATAGTCGGTTTCGCTGGCCATGCATGCATATCTATGCCGAACAACAAAAATTATTGCGCAATATAGTTCTTATCCGAATGAAAGTAAATGTTACCTTTTCGTTTTTTTAATTTTTTATTTCAATTCACGCAACGAGTTATCAAAATGGAAGTTTGGCCACTGTGTTTCTATTAACTGGTTCTGAGATGTTATCGAATTTTATACCTCATTATCGTTGTTAGGACAATTTAAAGGAGGATAAATACCTAGCTATGTCTAATGGTCAGAGCCATGTGTCCTTATCAATTTCTATGGTCTTTATATATCAAAGAACTATGGCTCTGATAACGCTCAGTTTAAACGAGGGCGACAATCTGTTTTCAAATGCTGTAATTTAACATTGTTCTCCCATCGTGTCGTCTGTATAATCTATGGAGATGTTTAAGTGCCGTATTTGTTGACACTACACGTAAATCAGGCTGGCAATTTTCTGCAAAATGATCAGTTGATAAGTTAATATGTTCAAACTTTCGAAAATAATAAAAACAACAAAGAAAGTTTTCTTGCAAATGCAGTCAAATCACAGATTCAGCATTTGTTGCAAGTGTATGACTAATATCAAGTTTGGCGGCAGCGAAGTGGTAAAATAGGACCGTTTAAGCATTAATTCAACAGTTTACGGACTCTGTTCAAATGATCAAGTGTGGATCTTATCAATTCGACAGTTTGTAGCACTTGAAAATGTTTAAATTCTTATGTCTGCTACATTACACCTTGTGTTTTTATTCACCCTTCCGTGTAGATACATTTGTTCTTGTTAATTACTATGGTTGACATGTAATTTGCCAAAAAAAAGTACAAAGATATATCAAGTAGAATGACTAACAGCTGCAGACAGAATTAACTTTGACCTCAGTTGCGAAACAAACCAATTATTACAAATCATTTTCCTGGTAAACCTCGCCCGGTATTTTGGAATGCTGCCCAAATATATCGGGTTAATCTTTAACAGTACTGACATTACACATGTGCAGGCAAGTGTGTTGTACAGCAAGCCTCAGTCAATGTTGATGTTTTGGCTGTCATGCAAATTAGGGGTTCCTACAAACAAAGCTGCAAAATAAACCACGGTATAAAGGCCATGACATTCACGAGTTTTTGTTGGTTTGCAGCCACCTATTGGACAATTACTCATGGCGCGCGATTTTCAACCAATCAGGTCCTTTGTTATTACTTTGAAAATGACGTCATATGCAAATGACCTAAACAATCTTCCATCACAGACAGGCTCTTTCGCCCGGGTTGTTGTGCAAGAGAGACCGAGAAATCCAACGTGGATTTCGCTAGGATTTCTCAAAAAATGGATAGTTTGAAGCAGCAAGTTATGATAAACCAGTTTGTTATGGCAGCGGGATGTGTGCCGGATCAAGCAAGACAACTATTACAGAAAGCTCATTGGCAATTTGAGGTTTGTTTTAAATCCTTTTTCCGTGTTCGCTGTGTCATGGCGATGTTTGTATGTATGTAATCATAGTATCCTATGGTGTACCTCTCCCAGTAAACTCACTGCGTATGTATATGTAGGTTTGTTGTGTGAGTACTCGCCCGTGTTTATATGACTAAGTTGTAATAGCAATTCAACCAATGATTCACCTCTCCATAACATTACCATTACTTTCAATGGCCACTTTGTTGTGGTTACAGCAAAGCCACGTAAATTGCCTGCAAATTAGGTCTAACCAAGGCGTATAGGACAAAGTTAGAGTTTTTCAGAGGATTTCATTCTGAGTTGGGTTAAGCCTATCCTTACATTGAATGTAGCTAAGTATGGCGGTTTACGGCAACTACGCGTGTTCCCTAACTTCACGTACTGTGTTATAGTACATATGTAGCTGCCATGCTTTTAAGTCAATTTGTGTTCATGTTTCGAACGCAGTTTGAACTACGCAGCCTCAATGAAAAAGGCTGAAATTGGCACCGTGAAAAGAAGGAAGCATCAATCTTGTATTATGAAGTATTTTGACGAATTATTACACACAATTACTGGAATTATTCCATTAAATTTATTGCATGCATGTACTTTAGGGAAACTTTCCTGGCTTCATCTGTGTTGGAGTGAGACCTTTATAAACCTCATTCTGGCAGAATCATAGTAATGATTAAGTCACAGATTTGAAGGACACAACTAAACCATAGAGCAAAATCAAAAGAATCATCATTACCCTTGACCTTTACAACAACATTTTTTTCGGCCTAACTTTAGAATCCGTACCATATGAATGGGAAAGCTTACTTCGAATCGGCAGAATAACAACTGTATAATCCAGCTGAAAGTGTGTGCTTGGTTTCTGTCTCCCAAATCAATAGAATAGAACAGTCAGTGAATAGGTGCGTCGCGTGAATGATTCGCTGGAATGAATTAAAGGGGTATTAGCCTGTCGGGTAGTCGAATGGTACGGATTCTAAATTAGTACCTTTTTTTCCACTTACTGTACTATAGCATTACGAAGTTAACGTATACCATGTTATTGGCTAGGCTTAAATCAGTGTTGGTGGTCAGTGTTACTTACATATGACCCACCTTGCAGAAGTGATGAATATATCATAAATTGAAAAAGCATCTCTTCTCTCCCCTCCCCCCCCCCCTCCCACACACACACCAAAGAAAATTACAGTGATTCAATGTCATGCACAAACATTTTTGTTGCAG
>JAIPMN010002265.1:657-18476 GCA_020650975.1 Apostichopus californicus
CAATCAGTGCACACATGTTTATGTATGACCTCGGGCTAAGAATAGACTCACTCATTGGTAATCCCTCAGCTTCGGTACGCTATTAGTAGTGCAGTAAAGTACACACACATGCAGGCCGACAAGGTTCCTATAAGTGGGAGGAGTGTATCAAAGCCAAAGATTCAAAATACGAATGTCAGAAAAATGTCATATTTTTGCACTTTTCGGGAATATTTTGAGTTGAAACTTTTCAGTTAGCTTAGTTTACTTCATTGGTAGAGTATCATATAATATCCTACGATTGTAAAATCTCGAGAATCAACGCAAATTGCTGCTTTAAAGCAACATCTTAAAGCAATATTGCACATGAAGGTGTATTGCGATTGTTATCGAATAGATGTACATTATTTTAATGCATTGCATGAAGTTAGGGTGAGGTACTGTCTGGCTATAAAATGCAGATGATCTTGTCGGTTATCATCAACTATGGTCATTATTTTGCACAGAGAAGGGTTCAAATGAATTGCAGTGTTCAAAATTCCAAAAGAAATATCTTACAACGTTAGCTGAGAGTAAACACTGACAGCTTGCCAGAACTGCAAGATCCAGTTATACCACAGACTGGGAAGTTGTGGTTGTTTGTTTACTAGCAGAAGGGGGGAAAAAACCAGAACAATAAGCCTTGTGAAAGTACACTGCAGCTATTTAATTCCTACGATTGTGTCCAAATTATGTGCTAATGAAATTAAAAAGGTCATCGCTGAGCCCAGGTTAACCCTCACACTGCCTTTGTATTACAAATTTAAACCGTACCGCAGGGTCTGGTCCTCCTTTGATCCAAGTGTAACACAGGTCCCAATCGCATTGCCTGATCCATGGTTACACTACAAAATAGACCCAGAGCATTGGGGGACCCAGAGCATTGGGGGACCCAGAGCATTGGGGGACCCAGAGCATTGGGGGGAACCAGAGCATAGGGAGGGGAAGTGGGGAGTTTAACACCAGACTTGTTCTCAAGTGTAAGCAAGGCTTAAATTGGTAACATAGCAGCAGTAGCAGCGGAAGTTATTCACCTCTGAAAAACTGAAGATACTGTTTTTTCTTGCAGAGTATAAATACAGTTGTTGTTAGTGATATTATGACGTGAGAATGCTCCTTTAAGTAAACTGAAATGAGTGAAAGGAAGGCATGATGGGATTTTGTAAATATTTACAAATCATTCTGTGATTTATGGAACTTTTTCTCTTCCTTTCATTGCATCAATGTTTTGATGAAATATTTCCTCTGCTTGTTGCTACAATCAAAGCTGGACCCTGGGAAAAAGTAACATACAAAATACTAGTTCTGCCTTTCACTTTCAGAAGAGAGTAACCTTGTAAGTTCAAATGGCTAATTGATTCCGACTGTTGTACCTGGAATATTTTGAATCTTTAAAAGTTTAAAAGTGATTTGATGGTTTTCTACTATATTCGTTTGCTTTGTTATTTATGATGATATTGATAATTGAGCAAGAGTCATTCCTTGTTAAATACTTGGACTTTTCTCTTGGAACTTTTATGATGGGTAACTGCAAGGGGAAGGGGGAGGGTGTGTGAGGAGGGGGAGAGTGGACGGATGGTTGTTTGTGGAGATGTGTGGAGGGTATAGCAAGAGGATATGGGCATGGACTGGAACACAGAATTGATGTTTTGCTGACTTGGGCGATATATTTGGCAATTAAAAGATACCAAGGAATAGAATTATAGAACTGCACTGTGTTATTCTGTTTCCCCCACCATCAACATGCTACCCCACCATCGACAATCCCCCCCCCCTCCCACGATTTTTTTCCTTCAATCTCTTCCATTTCATCCTATAACAAAAACATCATCCATGTCGGATGTCCACTTCACCATCAGTTTAGGTTTCATATTATCATAATATTCAGGTTTATTTGGAATTAAGGAATAATAATTTTTTTAAATTTTTAAATTTGCTGAAAGTCCCTTATATAATATTAATTTATACACATATAATATGTTATAATATATCCAGACATGAGTGATATATCTCATTGTTATAACTATTAACAATGGAACCCACAAATTTAGGGGAAAGGATCGAGTGACTAATACCTACCAATTATTTAACTCATTTAAAACTACAATAGATTTCCATCATATTACTATTATTACCTTGGTTGAACAGTCCAGTGTCATGTCCTGAATTGATAGGTTGCACTGGTAATTTGATAGCCTAGCATAGATGACTGGTTCTAGTCACCTTAAAGCAATACACCCCTCAGTGAGTCGTTAAATTTCATCCGTTAAATTTCATCCGTTCAAATATTTGAGAGCTAAATTTTTGAAGTGCCCCTCTCTACTTTTCATTTTTCTGTACCAGTTTAGGCAACAGTACAAAAAACATTAATTTATGTAAATGGTACCATCATCATCTCCATAGCGATATATAAATGATGAATCATGACTTAAACCTATCTGTATTTACAGTAGTACAATGCGGAGCGTGTATAGTGTTCCTTTAAAAACAATACATCCTTTCTAATAGTTTTACTCTGGTAATAGAGTACAGGTGGTTCCCATTGAATGGTTCAATTTGTACTGATTTGTTTTACTCACTCTGTATTACGTTTGGGTGTAATATAGCTTACTCACTCAAGCTTGAGGTCTCTTATTGAAGCCAATTCAGTTATAACAGGCCACCATTTTTTTGTGTGTTGCATGTGAAAATGACTGCTTGTGTCGGAATGTCAATGTGTGGAAACTAAAAGTATCAAGCTGTAGACCATTGTTTCAACAGTCAAATCTTTTGTTTTAAATGCAAGTTGAATTAGAGACAAAAGCAAAAAAGGGCATAATACTTCCCTCATTGATCTTGTGAAAATTAATACTTCAATGTGAATTTTGTTTTTATGCTATGTAGGTCGTAGGGTGGGTATGCTGCATTATTTAGTTGAGTGTACACTAATAAAAAACGTTTTATATCGTGGAGATGTGAGTCCTAGCCTGAAGGAAGGTTACAGAATCGTTAGGAGTGAGATGTCTGTAAAGTTTTATCCACTGCGGATGTTCTGTTTGTGCTCTGCTTCAGCCACCAATTCTATATTTTTAGTTAGATCAGGAGGAGGCCAGATGTTAAACTTTTACTTCGATTTTATATTGTCTCCAGTATTTGTGAAAAATTGTGAAGGAACTGCTTGTGCTTTAATAAAAGTTGATTCTTTTAGCATGAGCTAAGAATAACAGTCAGTATGAGTTCTGAACCAGCCAAGCAGTTAGATGCCGTGGCAACACCTAGTGTTATCATTCCAACTATAATAGTCGGTGTAAGTAAGAAACACTGCAAAGAGCTCTCCGTGTTAATAGTACTAGACATACCAGCAAGATTTGAGCATCATTGACAAGTACTCGTAGATATTTGTAACCAGTACAAGAGTATCCTTGACTTGTTTATCGTTCAACTTGGAGAGCGATACCTTCCATTCGTATCTGCTTGCTTTGTATGAAAAACACAACTTATAGTCTTTATGCTGTCGGTTGCTAGGGTCCACCCATTGCTAAGAGGAAAATATTACTATCTATGTATATATATGTTTATATATGTATATATATATATATATATATATATATATATAAGGGGTTACTGTGTCAAATGTTGTACATTTTGCAGCCATGGTACTGGCAACTCAAATAGCACTCCTTTAATAGCAACCCTGACTGTACTGTGTGTTTGGGTATGTGCAGGAGGCATTCAAAACTCCAAACCTGACATCTCTGTTTAAAGCATAAGGAAAAACAACTACCTGTCTAGCAACTTAGAGCATCTTGCTGTCACAGAATCACTTCATTGTGTTTCACCTTCATACACGATGCGCTTCTTTGTTGTTTCTCCTGTTTCTTAAGTCGCATTCATGTTGCTTATAACCTAGTTTCTTGACGAAGCTTGAATTTGGAGTGCAGGCCACATCAAAAGTAGGGCCTAATGTTATTTCCTGGTTAGGTACATTGTATAAAGGAACGATATCTGATAGTATAAGGATCAGCACATTATAAGCTGGATTTGTTCATTACTAACATTGTTGACAAAGACATTTAAAATCAAGAAAATAAGTATCTTGGCCCATTGAAATTCATTGTAACACCAATTCTACTAATGTTCAAGTTAGACTGATCAATAGTCATGTACATTATGTCTTCCTGAACGCTGGCTGTGAAGTGACTGACATTGGGCAATGGACCCGCATAGGCTACACAAGTAATGATCCCTTCTTCAAAATGTGTCGCTCAATCGGCTTCACTGTTTGCCCAGGTTTGTTGCCATGCTTGGCTGTCTTTGTTACCATGGTTTCCGTCTCGTGGGTTGATGGACGAGTTGATGACAACTTTCTACCATTCTGTAGTCTGCAATATCCCAACCTCCATTTTCTTTTTTATCTCTTTTAGGAGAAGTTAGCATTGATCGAGCCAGTGGATTATGAGAATAACCTTGTAGCGAAGAAGACGCAGCTAAATGCAGATCCCATGCGATTGATGCTGTTGTTTCCTCATGATGATGTATCGGTAAGTACAGTGTGAACTTTTCTGTACCTCTTTGACCCCCTCCACCTTCCACCACCCTGCACAAACCATACCCTCTACCATCCCTCTATCTCGGTTCAAAATCAGAGAAAGAGTTGTTGATGCTCTGGTTGGGAGATTAGTCTACTAGCTTGGAAAGTCAATCACCTCCTTTTAAGTCAAATCAAAATGGGGTTTGTCTTTCATCTTTTTCTATGATAGCTAAATAAAAGAATATAACACGTTTTCAACAGATGTGAACGTTTTAATTTGGTCAAATTGTTGTCGAGGTTTCCATGACCAAGTTCCCTCCCTCTTCTACCTTTACAATTCTTCTCTGGGAGAGCATGCACACAAACAACGCCTTACCCTATCAATTACTGGGCGGATACAGCAGGGTGCATGGAACATTATCGCAGTCGAGTCCCTTAACTCGTACAAAAACGTGTTGCCTTGGAGACATTATGTCTCAGCTTTAATGAACGCTGCAAATCGTGCAGCTCGCCTCGCAGTTCTCTGTTTCTTCCGTGTGCGGTACACGTCGTAAGGAACACGGTGGAGAGTTTGCATTTAATGGAAATTAGACTGGCTGTATCCCGGAAGAAATTTGGCATAATAATGAAAATGGAACATGAGTCATCGCTCAGAATCATACGAGAGAGCGAATTTGAGGCAGGAGTCTCTTGAAGGTGTACAGACTTTTCTTGGAGGATG
Source organism: Apostichopus californicus (assembly GCA_020650975.1). Classification (NCBI taxonomy): domain Eukaryota; kingdom Metazoa; phylum Echinodermata; class Holothuroidea; order Aspidochirotida; family Stichopodidae; genus Apostichopus; species Apostichopus californicus. Next base: position 5,907 of record JAIPMN010002265.1, read on the forward strand.
AACGATAAAATTGAGAGGATTGTAGCCAGTGGGCAACCAGAGGCGACCGGGTTTGCGGTATTAAGGTGGTTCATTAAAACTATTTGGATAGAAAAGAAGGCTATTGTTGCGATTAGGTGAAAATACTACGCTGTTTTGGTCACGTGTCTAAAATGACTCAGCTATATACCAGGTGAAAGCATATCAGAAAAAAAAAAAGAGTCATCACATATACCTCACACTATGTGTCTTAAGTTAAGTCTGTCAGTTCGTTAGTAATGACGATAATGAACTAAAGACAAAAGTAAACCTTTGTAAATATAATTGGTGTATTCTGAGCTAGAAATTTATGCTGATGATTGATATCGTGAGCAGCATGCAATGGGAGTAGATGGGCCATGACAATTATAATACTTTTTCAAACAGATCAAAGGATTACGTCTGTCCGGAAAGATACCTTTTGGGTCATAGAATTAACAGTTATCATGCTCATGTATGAAAGAAGGATTGGAGTAACATAGGCTGTGGATCGAACATGGATTCCGGTATCAACACACGTATGGTCAATGGACTAGAGCATAAAAATTTCACCATAATGAAATAGTCAATGATAGACACATTAGGATGCTACTATAGCACTATAGAATCTGAGAAGGAAAACAACAAAAAAAGTCTAAAAAATTCCAAGAAAGGCATGTTTGTATAGGATGACAGTACAGTCACATGGTCTGTGGAAGGAAACCAAACATGTTGCTGCTTTGTGGCATACATCATAGTAGTGTGTGAAGATGGGTATTGTAAGATTAACTCCCAGTTGTGGAGCTAGGGGTATTGATCAGGGGGGGCGAGAATGGTCTGTAGGGGCGCTTTTGACACTATCTTAGCGGAGCGCCGCCACAGGTTGGCGCGGAGCGTACAGAAATTTTTTGAGTAAAATATACTCCCTAGATCGCCGTTAATGACCTTTTCCGGGCCTTGCTAATTTGCAGATAAACGAAGAATAAATAGGTGTCATCACCATTTTGTCAGAAAATTACACCAACAAAATGTGACAAATGTCAATAGGTACAGTATTTGAGAGCGCAATAAAAAAGTCAATAATCGCGAATAAGTAAAAGGGGTATAAAGCTGAAAAGGGCGCCAGCAGTCCATTTGAGTCTGTTATGGGTGGGGGGGGCATCCGCCCCCTCTGACTGTATGGACGCTCCGCCACTGTCAACTCCAATTGCATCGGGAACATATAATGTATGTGGAACTCTGGGTGTGATTTAGCAGAAGGTGCAATATTATACAGAGCTCTCACACGTCAACCTACGATGAGTTAACCTAAACCTTGACTCAGATCAGCGATGAGTTGAATTCTTTCTGAAGATTCTAAGATGAAATGGTAGACCATCTTTCTGACTGCCCACATCTAAGGGCGATTCTTTAATTAGTTTCCCTTCTTCTTAGGTTTGTCCCTCATCAAGATTTGGGATGATAAAAGTTTGCAGTATTTTTTAGAACCAGATCATGCCTGTAAAAAACCCCCTTAAGCTAAAGATTTATGATAAATTTATTAGAACCGGAGGCAGGATGTAGAATAATGGATGAAAATGAAATCAGTCAATGGCATCGCACTGCACTGCAGTATTAATTAGTCAAAGAATCCTGAAAGTCTGAAACAGCCTGTTGGTTGAAATGAATGCATGTTGGGTAAGGGATACACATATAAACAGTATGTTGAATTTGCAGGTATCATCATTAACTCAGTATTGCGTGTACCTTGAAGGAAACCAACTTTTATGAGGATCAGCCAATGATGACCTACAGCCTAAAGTGAAGTCCTGGTCACATCTTTCATATTGGTGCTTAAAGCAGCATTTTGCGTCCTTTTCTATGATTTTTCTCAGCCTCACTGACTCCACTATGCCATAATGACATACATAACTAGCTTATCTATTTAAATCTTACTTCAAATGGTGGCATAAAAGTCAAAAAATTTGCAACTTTCAACTTTGTTTTTCTCCAAGATATTTTCCGCTGGGATCCCAATAAACCTCGCCCATAATATGAATATTTAAACACTACATTCACCAATACGTAATACAACACCAAACTTGATTTGTGTACAGTCTGAATTCAAACTAGTGGGTTTGGGGGAACTGTACGCAATTAATTTTAAATGTGGAATTTGTCGTGGACACTTTTCTCATTATCTGCAAATATCCTTAATTACTCGACAATTAACGTTGTTGGCAGGGAAAAACTTGGCTATTATCTTAGTTTACTGTTTTGTGATTGATCTATGTAAAAAACTCGTTGGACATGTCAAAAAAGTAGAAAACGGCGACCAAACGCAAAATGCTGCTTTAATACATTACACTCATGTACACAACAGTACCAACTGCAATGTTTTCCCGAGAGATTTAAACTGTGTGTTCTCAACTGCCATAGAATTTTGATCCATTATTTTTTTTTCAAGCTCTCTGTGTTAATATATACTTCCACGTTTAACTAGGTTAAATACTTATTATATACGTGCTACACTGCATAAACACATGACAAGTACAGTAAATTAGGGAGTTTTCAAACATGTGTTTTTCAAGGCCAGACTTACAAGTGACAAGGAAATTATCTCTTCCTTTTTGAATTCTTTAAATAAATATCCATTTATTGGAAACTGTAGCTGATCTGCTTTCGGTTATAAATGTCGCAAATTTTACCGTCTACAAGAGTCTTGCAAACTATTCCTTTCATAACATATCTTTAGAGCATATTATATGTTGCCGTCGTCAACACGGAGAATTGGAGCAGAAAATTGCTCACTGCAATTATGGACATTGTTAGCATTCTTTTCCGTAAAATATAGGAAAAAAGATGGGGCTTTCAGTATCTAACATGCCTTGAGTGGCTTACGATGCAACCGATGTATTATTTTTAGCCTTTGAACATGGTCGTCGGATGCAACTAAATAGCTATATAAAATGTCGCATGTTTTGGAAACTGCCATTTTGGAGACGGCACATTCTATCAACATTTTGTGACCAAGACTAAAAAATGCAACTGTTAGTATAAGGGCTGAACCTCCCGAATCAGCGGAGCAACTCTACATTTATTTAAAATTCTCTTTTGCAAGTAATTTTATTCATTTTTACCTCTGATAGAAAATTGAAAGCATCAATATAAATCCCATACTCTAACCATATGAGAAACTGCCACACAACTTTTGCAATTGATTTTCAATCACAACTACACCAAGGTTTTTTCCCGTCCTATCTAATTACACAGTCAAGTTTGAGTTTTTTATCGTCACACGTCATAATACATACACACCCTTATATATACAGTCTTATCTTTCTTCCTTTTCGTGCTCATTAACTAGACTTACGTCAAAGTGAAGATTTTGCTAGAAGTATTTCTAGACCAGCAAGTCTCTTGAAATTGTATCTCTGCCAAGATTGGTTTTCATTACAGAAAGAATGGTTCGACGACGTAGGAGACGAAAGAGAACCTCATACCGGAAGAGCAAATATTTAAGCGTAATGTGCATTGCAGGAACATTACCATGCTACCATGCTGGGTGTGCTGTATACTGCATTCATATTAACACTATATGATGACAAAAATGCCTCTTTCCTGTAACGAGGTTTCTTGGTAACCGAGAAAATGCGTCATTTCTGTGGGCAACGGGGAGAAGAGGAAGGATGTGTCGGGTGGGAGAGGCAGAGAAAGGTCAAGATGCACTTTACGAGTGTGTGAGTAAAACGGAACAGACCAAACTGTATTTAATCAATGGTACAGTAGATCTCTAAGATATGCAGGCTGTGAGCAGACCGCACCTGGTCTGATAAACAACAGTGCTAGAGGCAAAGGAAAAAATTGAAACTTGACCCATGTGCTAATTGGAATGCTAAATATCTGTTAAAGAATAAGTAAAAATAATCTAAAGAAAATTGTGGGAGCAGTGTATTAATCTTGATTGCCTTGGCTTTAAAAGTGAACTTGCAGCTTTTGCCAGTAGAGGTGTTCTAATACTGTCAAAGCTTGTGAGAGGATAGGTTAATTTATTTAAAGGCAAAGGTCGTGATCAAATTATGTTCAAAAGGCAGTTAATTTATCCGAGAACTGTGAACCTATTGTGATGTTTTTGGCATTTTTGTCCGGGACATCTTGTATTGCAAATTGATAGGAAAGTGTGACTGTGAAGTACATGAAAGTACAGTATAACATTAATACAATGTGACTTTTATAACATTAAAATTCAGCCCTCTTAAGAACTTTCTCAGTTGAAAAAAAAATAGCAAAAAAAAATGAAACTGAAAAAATATGAAAATATTAATCCTTGAAAGAGACATTTCTGTCTGGTAGTGTGAATTATCACAATTAAATATCGAAGCAGCTGTTACATACTGTGTTATTGATTCCATCTTTGGTCTTATTTTTTTTTTTCCCTTTTCTTTTTCTTTTTTTGATCTGTTATGATATAAGCAGACATGAAATGTCTGTCATTATCAAGTTAAAATCAATGAAAACTGTATTTCTCACAACCAAAAGGGAGGTCGGGGGGGGGGGGGGGTGTGGGGGTCAGTGAGAGGCTGGAGGGCAAACGACTGGTAACAGGGAGAAAAATTTGAACATTTCTCTTTTTAACTATAGATATTAACAGAACAATAGGAATGCAAAGGAGAAACTACTAAGTACTAATAAATTCTTAAACAACATTGCAATTCAGTCTTCACAAAGGGGCATTGTTTTGTGTCACTGTAGGGTTACTAGTAAGAGAGTTGAGGGCAAACTAGGAATTAATGAGCTAGTGACCTTAACGGAACATTAGTATAAAATGCACATGGGAAGCTACGTACTAATTGAACATATTTCAAAAAAAATTTTCACAATGGATCATTGTTCTAGGTGTCTAAAACTCATGAAACATGTTGTATCAAAAAGTTCTTCCAGGTTCTATGGCAAAGCGGTCAATGGTTACACATAACTGGGAAGCCCGAACCCGACGTATTTCACAGTTTTTCTATCTAACTCAATATTATATTAGTCTCAGTCCATAGACAAAAGAGATGCAAGTGGATGCATTGCAGAGATTTAGAAATTCCCTTCTTTACTTTAGCGCAAGGATTAAATAAAACAATCATTGTTATAAATTGTAAAATCTGTTTTAAATGTCATTGTACTGATCTCAAACAGTTTTAATGGTGTAGTTGTATGATGTATGGATTTTGTTATATAAGTGTACTTAGTGTACGCTTTAATAATAGTTTTGAGGAAATAACAGAAAATTAATTGTCAACAAATTTGTGAAGGGCAATAGTATAAATTTGCTACAGTAGGGAAAGATTTTAGAAGCCTTGACTCAACCTCCGGAATACAACTGAACATCTATTGTTATATGTTGGTGGCCCGGAGTTGATGATAATCTCATTCAAAGGGACTCTTTTTAGAATGACTGTAGTTATTATACTCTTTACTTACATGTAATCATTGCTGGCATCAGCTGAGAAGTTACATCTATACTAAACGTATGAAATATCATAAGAAATACATATATACAACACATAATACATATTCACTACTTTAATAGAGTTTACACTTTGGTTGTTGCAGGAAGTGTTTCCCTTTAATATACAACAGTTTGATAATAAAATCATTGAACCTCCTCGTTAAGTAATACTGTATGTGGTCAGTGGCATAACTAGGCCCTGGCCGGGCCCATTTGCGCTTTGGGCTTGAGGAGAGAGAGACTTATCCAGGGCCACTCTATGCAGTTTGTAAAGTGTATTTCCTGATTGTTCCTTCTTCTTTCTATGCTCTGATTCAAAGGAAAACAAGAAAAAAAAAGCATTCAATTACAGTTCTACACAAAACGATAGTCCAGGAAGAAGAATTTTCCATTTCATTTCCCTTTGATGTGAAATCAATCTGAAGATTTTTGAAAATGTTACATAATGAAAAAAGAAAGAAAAAAGGAGACAAAGGCAGCAATAACACTATTATATCAGCGGTTCAGATCTGGATGTTGTCATGATTGACACAGACCATGTTGGATGTATGACTCAGATTACTTCTAAATTAGACCTGAGATGATTAAGACACTAAAGGCTACGTTTTGCATAAGCTTAGAACCTTGGGTGTCATTGACATTAGATTTGGACAGTGCTGTAACTTTACACTTCACATCCTTCCGTCCGGGCGTTCAAGTTTTACAGTTTTTAGCTCTTTTAGGATTTATGACAATTTGGAAAACCATTTCAGATGGGAAAAACTATGTATTTCGCCTATACTACAGTATGTGAAAATCCATCCTTTGGCAGGCCAGGGATCATACCCATGACCTCCCAGATTCTCGGTTTCATTGCCTCATTGCTTTGAATGCCAAGTGCCTTTCACCACTCAGTGCCTTTCCCCACCCAACCGATAGCTCTTGAGCTTGTAAATAATAATAATAATATTCTACTTTTATATAGCTCTTTATACCAGCAATAGGTCTCAATGCTCTTTATAGACGATATGTTACCCCTGGTCAATGATAACCTGTCCCAGAGACAATTCATCCTGGCAGCTGCAGTTATATACTGCGCCCAATGAAAAGTTACCTCACAGGTACCCATTTAACCCCTGGGTGCAGAGAGGCAATTGAGATATAGCATTTTTCACAAGGACACAACGTAGTGAACTAGGCAGGAGTCGCACCAGCAATCCTTGGATCACGAGTCCGACGCCTTAGCCAATCGTCCACCACACTCTAAAGTCTCTCACTGTAAAGTCTCTTGGTCGATTCCTACCCTACCAATACAGTCACAACACGCCTGACTGTACTGTTTTACTGTATCCTCTCTGTGTGGTTTACACATGACATAAACAGTGCCAACAATCCATTATAAATAGACGTTGCCTGTTCTGTATAATTAACTTCAGCTCTCAATATTTGTGAGCTGGTTTATTCGTAAGTCAAACTCTCTCTGAAGAGAGCATCGATCATAAACTAATATAAACGAAGCGAAGCGGAGAAGTTACCGACTCTGGGTGCACTTAATGAAAAAGTCCCCTTATCGGTCAGAGCACTTGGAACAAATTCATAATTAAGTGTCATTAAGGCTTTTTGAGATAAAACAAAACAGAAATTAGTTTTTAGCGCAGTATGCCAGCAGTCTACTGGGCTTCGAAATTTCGTCGACGATTAATGCGGCCGTAACGAAGCACGTCAATTCTCTCAATCTTAGAGATAACTCACTCGATTTTAAATCCTCCAAAAGTGTTTTCCCAACGATATAACGCGGTATTTCGACAAAAGTCTTTCGACTTGGGTCAAGTATTTGGGACAAGCGTTGACCAACTTGACCATATATCATTTTACAAAATCTTAATGCATTTTTTGTGAAATTCAGCTTGCAATTGAATTTATGGCTGAAAATCTATCACATGGTGATTACAAGACATTGGGAGAGTGTGTCATCGTCGCGGTGATAAAATTACGAGAGGTTGATTCAGAGCTCTGTCGAAGATGTCAAAAACAGACTGTGACTCATAACTGACATATTTTGTTAAAGTCCTTCTCGGTGGGTTTACCACGGCAACAAGAATAATATGCAAGTTACACAGCAATAAACTTGATGTATCAATATTAAAGTGAGCTGCTCATGTATGAATTTCTGTGTAACTGTCAATTCGGTTGATTTTCAGAACATAACAACTGGTGTGCGACTGTTCATATTTTTATTACTTTGATAAAGCCGCCGTCCCTTGGCTTACGGTGGTTGAAATTGACAAATGTTTTGAGATTGTACGAAACAAAAACAAAACATTTAACAAGGTCACTCAATCATTGGGAAAGTCAATCATGATTTTTTTGCATGATGAATAAAAAGGTAAAAAGAAGGTGGGGGGGAGGGGGGAATAAAGCTAAGGAATATCACCCATCCCATGTTACTTTTTAATTCATCCCCCCTCTGCATAAACAGTTTTGTATGCATCGTCCAACCTTTCCACATGAATGGTTCTATGAATCTTCATTAAAATGTACCAATTTTGTAAACCGATGGGGGTTTATGTTCTTAGTGAAATGTTTCCCCTCCATCAAACAACAGATTGTCCAATGCGCCCATCCATGTCCTTTCCTACCCTCTCCCTGGTAATCCCCTTTACCCTTTTTCGTGTCAGCCAATATTTTCTGGCAATGTGACAAAACATTCTGTGTATTAAATGCAGTGTGGTTCAAAGGGATGAATACGCATGAATACTTATACAAACTGTTCAATGTACTGAACACGTATGTATTACTTATGGTGGGTCAATCCTCATAAGGCTATGTTTTACTTCAATGCATTCATTTATGTTCCTTCACTATTTGTGACGTAGAAGTCAAATTTGACTTTTTCTGTTTATAGCAATATTTGTTACTCAAATATGTTACTCATTTTCAGAAGTTTTTTTTTTGGTTAAAGCACAAAAATGAGAACCGGCTTTTTGTCTTTCCTCATTTCTGTAGGCTTCAACAATACCTCGACAACTCCGAACAGTGCGAACGACAGTGCCGGAGGGCGCCCTCAAAGAAGCAGAGTACCTCTTGGTTAAAGAGGTAAGTTAGGGGGGGAAATACATAAAAGTTTGGTCAGGCCTTTTACTAAGAAAAACAGCATTTTTAATTATATCTAGAGGATTATATATGCTGTAATCTCATTGTTAAGAAACTCTTTAGCTGAAATTGTTTATTTTCTGTGAACTTTGAAATGCAGAATCATTTGACTTTGTAGTAAATACTGCTTCAAAGCATTTTAATAAATGCTGGAGACATTTGTTTGAGAACAAACTTTATACTTACTTGAAGTGAGGAACTTGAATATTTCTAAGAGTCTGTTGCTGTTGTTGTTGGAAATTTATTGCAATGTTTATCATGGTACAAAGAGTACAAAAGTACCTCTCTAACAAGGAGTAAAACGTGTAAAAAGCGTCTACTATGTAAACTTGAAAATCGTTGAAACTGTTACGGGCTGATGTTGTTGACAAAATATTTCCACAAACTATTCAAATTTATGCTAACAGTGTCCATTCAAATATGTGAGGGAAACTTATTCAGTGTACGATGTATACTGGCCAGGATGGAGAATCATAACATTGTTTTATGTTATTGACAGACACAATTGTAATCAAATTTCCTATGAGTCCATCTGCATTGGCTACTATAACTCTAACATCTGTTGTGACCGAGAGGTTTCTGGACACATGCTGTTACAGTTTACGACCCTTATTTTGACAAAGTACAGTTCTAACCCTCTTCTGCGCTTTACCGAAGTAGATGATTAATGCTCCCCCCAACCAAACTTGCGCCCAAATCCCTCAGAGATTGGTCGACAACCGTTCGAGAACTCTGCTCGGAATAGTTTGATCGAAACGAGAATCTTCATGCAAGGATTTAGAGCAGCTCCGTTGTAACGAGGCTAAAGCAAAAAAGAGAGATAATTGATATACTCTGTCGTTCTCCTGTTTGCAACATATCCCTGATTAGTAATGAACCCTAGAGGCATCTGGGGAGGAAGGGATTAATTGTAAACCTGTTATCACACCCAGGCCACCTTTGTGTTGAATCCTTCCTCTAATCTAATGTGCATCGTGCTACCACACATAACACAATCCTGAAGCCAGTCTGACGAGAACCCTAAACTGCTGTAACTAGACGGACGTATCATGTGGAAACGGGAGTAGCAGAGATGGAATTAAAGTTAAAATCAGAGAAGATAATTGGGGGGAGGTTGATAATATTATTATATGCTGCTCTGTGGGGGTGTGTGGTAGACTTGTAATTGAAATCACGACAGCACGAGTCAAAAGTAGAATTTTCATCGGTAATGAGTACAGCTATGACTACAAGGCTCTAATCATAAGCAGGGTTACCCTCGGTATTCATTATGCGAGGTGTCGGCCTCTGTATATATTTTTGCTACCACCTCATGAAAAAACTACTAACTACCTCACTGTTTCAGAGAAGGAATAAAAAATGCAATGATTGCGATTTTCCAACTTTTTTAACCCATACTCATCTGACATTGAAAAATTGGCTGTGAACAACTAAATTATAGCAACAAATAAATGTTCATCTGCCTAGTATTTAACATAGCATTTTTATTCTAATTTATTTGTTAGGATGATTGACATTAGGATGTTTAACAAAATTTCCTGGGTGACCATGGCCCCAGATTCTCCCCACCCCCCCAAGGTATGATCACGCCCTGATATAGCCACATACTGAGAAATGGCGTTCACACGTAAATATTCACAATTGCACCACAATATCTAGTACTACTTGTCTAGAGCCAATCCACCAGTCAGTGTTTGTCATGCAGAAAAGAATGAACAAACATTTAGTGAACACTGCAATTTCAAAGAGCGTTCAAAAACACAAAGAAATACCAAGAATTAGCCCTACTTATAATATCCGGTTCAGTGGCCGAGTGGTCTAAGGCGTCTGACTAAAGATCTGATATGCAATGCATTCGTGGGTTCAAATCCAGCTCGAACTACCATTTTGCACTTGTTTGCACACAGTAACTTACACAGTAACTATATTGTATGATTGTAAAGCTGTGTCAACAACAGAAAATAACTGAATGGGTGATCTAATTATGAAGTTCATCCAAGCATTGACACAGATTCCTTTGGCTGTTTTGCAAGGAATCAATCAAGTAACTTGACAATTCAAGTTTTCATAATCATCTTGACATAGCCACATACTGAGAAACGGCTTTCACACTTAAATATTCACAATTGCACCACAATATCTAGTACTTCTTGTCTAGAACCAATCCACCAATCATGGTTTGTCATGCAGAAAAGAATGAACCAACATTTAGTGCTGCAGTTTCAAATAGTGTTCCAAAACAAATAAATAATAGAATTAGCCATAATTAATGTCTCGGTTCGGTGGCCAAGTGATTAAGGCATCTGATTTGAGATCTGATTTGCACACAGTAATAATGCTTCTCGCAAGAGAAATCCCAGGGGAAACCCTAATATGAGAACAGGTATCTATCATAGAATTCCAAGATAGCCCGAGTACAAATCCATGAGTATCCATGTTTTTACTGACTTGGCAGTTTTCTGAACTTTTTTTGCTACATTCTTAATAATCAACAGCTCGATAACAAAAAAATGGTCCTTCATTTCGGATGAATATTGTATTTTTGAGAAAACAAAATGGAAAAATTCTTATTCACATGAACCGAAATATGGTGAAACCTTAGCTGGTTGGTATATCCGTCTAGAATATCGGCAATTTTTCGCTCATTTGTGTAATGTCGTATAACAAAAATTTCTTAAAGAAGTTCAAATTAGGAATATCAAAAGACATCTGGGTCAATCCAGATTTTTGGGTCGATTCCACGTCGACCCTCTCAGAATCTCCTGAAATTGATATGGTGTCTTGCCACACACCGTAAATTTTCCTCAAAATTAGCTTAATTTGAAGACTGGTCACATGTCTTCCACAATATCTGCAATATCAGACATAAAATACCTTAAAGATGCCTCCAAACTTGACACAAATTTAGGGCTCTTAAAATGCAATCTGGATTTGGTTGTTAGGCGGGCTGTATCCTAGCAACCAAAAAGTATTCAACATTATTTTTGCCCAATTTCATCCTTTGAGACATATGGCAAGACACTATATCAATTTCAGGTGAATCTGAGAGGGTGGACGTGGAGGCCTCTGTTGATTTGGCATGGATTGACTCAATTGCTTTGGCCCAGGTTTTAAGCCTGCTAGAAGACAGTTGCTTTTGAAAGGAAATTAAATGAGAAAGAACAAAATCAGTAAGATATAAATATTGTCTAAATCAGTGATAAAACTAGAATCAATTTTTGGGTGAGATGACAATGTTTAATAGGGGACTCTAGTCATGTTCACTTAGGAGTCCATCATTATCTAAGTAAGATTCATGCGAGTAGTGATGTTGTATTTTATATTTATCTTTTTTAAATGACAATTGACCATCAAGAAGTTAGCCATTGTAAATGCAGAAGCTTCTTCGATAGGTTTGTTTGTGTTGAGAGAATTATCTATCTTTTTATCAGAGTACCATCATATTTATGTATGTGTTCTCACTATCTAATTGTCTAGCTACTGATAATCATTCCAATCTGGTCACTCTCTTTTCTTTTTTTCTTACAGTGTATCAACCACTACAATTCTGAATGGAAGGTTATTAATAATAAGTATGAAGAATATTCCAGAGATTTCCATCAACTACCCTGGTAAGGATCTTCTGATAATGACAAGGGGATGATAGAAGGGGTGGGGGGTGGGGGTGGGTTGAGGCAGTGGCGGAGCTAAGGGTATTGGTCAGGAGGGGTGAGAATGGTCTGTAGGGGCGCCGCTTTCGAAACTATCTAAGCGGAGCGCCACCACTGGTTGGCGCGTAGCATACAGAAATTTTTTGAGTAAAGATACTCCCTAGATCGCCGGAAATGACCCTTTCCGAGCCTGGCTAATTTGCAGATAAACGAAGAATAAATCTAGGTGTCATCGCCAAATTACACCAACAAAATGTGACAAATGTCAATAAGTAGATGAGAGCGCAATAAAAAAGTCAATAATCTAGAATAAGT
>JAIPMN010002266.1:0-20865 GCA_020650975.1 Apostichopus californicus
CAGTAATCTCCAGTAGGCTTGATTACACAAATTCTTTACTAGCTGGCGCAACTTCCACCCAACTATCTAGACTGCAAAAGATTCAGAACACGGCTGCTCAAATTTGTTAAAGTAAATATGCTGCCATGACTCTAATACTGAAAGAGCTGCCTTATTTACCTATAAATCTATGCATAGATTATAATATCCTCATTTTGGCCTTCTGTGCTATTAAATTTAATACCACAAGCTATTTATGTGACATCTTACATCAACAAACTAACATAGGCTGCTTTTGAACATGCTCCCCCACATTTGTGGAACTCACTTCCAGTAGATCTTTCGGTATCTGGACTCACTTGATTAGTCTTAAAACTCACCTCTTTTTCACATTGTTATTAGATGATTTCGATCGAACTTTCAACATGCTTCCGCCCCCATCCTCCCCCACCTTCCCCCCACATTTTGTGGAACTCACTTCCAGTAGATCTTTAGGTATCTGGACTCACTTGATTAGTCTTAAAACTCATCTATTTTTCACAATGTTATTAGATGATTTCGATCGTAACTTTCAACATGCTGTCCCTGCCCCCCCCCCACCCTCCCCCCCCACATTTTTGGAACTCACTTCCAGTAGATCTCTTGGTATCTGGAATCACTTGATCAGTCTTAAAACTCATCTTTTTTTCACAGTTTATTAGATTATTTCTTTTTCTTTCTTTCCTTTTTGTCATCACCTGTAAAGCACATTGAGCAACTTTTGTTGGATTCTATGCTATATAAGGCTAATTATTATTATTATTCTCAAATGCTTGGTATTTCCTTCATACAAAGAACTAAAAGGAACTATAAACTTAAGTTGTGTAACAGAATAGTTTTAAATGTATTTTAAGAAATATAGAAAATACAGAATAATGTATTTAAATGACCCTGACTGGGTAGCATTGTGGTAATTCATTTCAAGGTGTTTCAAGGTGTTAACATCATAGCACTAAACTTTGTAAGATAAGGACGGATATTACTATAACATTCAAAGGTATGCCGTAGTATCCAATGTACACAAGGTATTAAATTATTAAAAACTGCTTCAAATGAAATAAAGATTCTTCTTTAAAAGTAAAACTTTAAAGATGTATAGTACAAGAAAGAGCTAGAGGGCTGACTTCTGGGAAAGTTTGATGGCTGTCTCTTGAACAATCTGGGCAAACCTCATCTCTGGATAAAATTCCTAATAAGTGTGGTATTATGTGATATAATTAACATATTTCCTGTATAGTTATACTGACCATTGCCTCTTGTAAATGCCTTTATTCTATGTTCTATCTGATACAGAATCAGCTTAATATTTGATTGGCCATACATCGGGCTGCGGGATGTAACTTCAAAGAACGACGCAGGTTTTTGATTTGGCTTCATCCCCACCTCTAGGTTTGGCTGGGCTTACTGGATCTGTTGACGATCCTTCATCAACTTTCTTTTTCCAAAACTGCCAGGGCTGTAATTGATAAAAAAAAAAAAGTATATAAAAAAGATTAAGATAATGGCATATCTATTCTAGTTTTACATCAACTAATAAGCTGTTTTTGTGTGTGTGCGTGTGTGTGTGTGCGTTTGTTTTGTATTCTGACCGAGGACTTGAACAAAAGAATTCCAGGTCCTCGGTTGTGATTTCTAAAGGATCACCACGTCCTCGGAAGAATTCTATTGTATGGGGTATTGTTAAGGTTAGGGTACGTGGATTTGAACAATGGAAAATACAATGGGGTCCTCGGTCTGAATGTAATACAAACATGCGTGTGTGTGTGTGTACTAGACAGATGTCACATTCATAAGAAGTTTGTGTGTAACAGTCATCTATACATAAAATTGAGAGAAGTTTGTGTGTAATAATTAACTACATATAAAAATGAGAAAAACTTTAATACAGAGAGTCATCAAGCAGATGTTTGCAAATGTTCGGTTGAAAAGAGTATCATTTATACAAAGTTTAATCATAAAAACATCAGAACAATATATTACAATTAGAAGTAAATAAATCGAAAAAAATAATAAATGTAAAATTGATGGGCCTGTTTGTAAATTCGAGAATAAGACACAGTCTCTAAACTATCAAGAAAATCAGCCAATTAATCATGAGTCTATTAAAATAATTTTGTGCAATGTTAGTCTCTTCTCAATACTAGTAACCAAAGCAAAGAAAGTAAAACAAGATTCTGATGTTAAATATTAAGGAGATAAAAATTACTGGAAAAGACCCAAGCAAAAATCAAGTCATCATTGAGAATAAAGTACACACAACTGGTGAGCTATTTGTCCATGAAAGGGAAATGTCTATAACATGTAAATGAAACTTGTAGAGTAGCAAACAGTGAAAACCAAAGGTCAATCTCTTCACTCACCCCTTCTTCTGCACCCCACCCCCCCCATGCCATCTCACCTCAGGGACCAGCATAAATTTTGCTTTTGTCACTGGCAAAGTGAATTTAATACTGTTTTACAGGAGTTAGGTAATTATTGTTATACATGTTCTGTATTGGTAATGCTGTTATTAATCAGCCACTACTTCTTTAAAACACATTCTACCAAAAGACTTATGTCATTTTTTTGATGAGGGTAGTTGCTTACAACCAGCTTTTTATAACCATGATACTGTTTCCCTTTTTGCTATTTTATTACAAGTCAAGTTCTCATCAACATCAAGGGTTGTAGTATAATTTTTCTCCAAGATTAAACTTACAGAAATCATCCAATCCACGAAAACAAGAAAGCGTGAATATAAGGTAAAAATAGAGGTAGAAAACAGGAAAATAATCAAAGTAAATAAAACTGAGTGAGTGAGGGCTTTAACGGTGTTAGATACTAATGGGTGCAGGAAAAGAAATATGCAAGAAAAACATGCAACCTATTAAACACTTAGAATGAATAAAATCCATGAAAATCAAAACATTGATAAACATGCCATAGTGTAATGACCAAACATGATAAACTTTCACACATTAAACATGTTCTTGACATTAACCTATGGAATAGGTTCTCAACTTTACACTATGTAGCAGGTTATTAACATTAAACCAACACAACACATACTGTACTTTAATCTTGGTGTACTATGTAACAGGTCCTCAACATTAAACTATATAACAGGTTATCAACATCAAACTACGTAACAGGTTTTCAACATTAAACTATGCAACATGTTATCATCATAAAATATAACATGTTGTCTACTTTAAACTACGTAAAAGGATATTAACATTAAGCTATGTTACAGGATATCAACATTAAACTATCTAACAGGATATCAACATTAAACTATGTAACCTCATATCAACATTAAACTATGTAACAGGATATCAACATTATACTATGTAACATGTTATCAACATTAAACTATTTAACAGGATATCAACATTAAACTATGTAACATGTTATCAACATTAAACTATTTAACAGGATATCAACATTAAACTATGTAACAGGATATCAACATTAAATTATCTAACAGGATATCAACATTAAACTACTTAACAGGATATCAACATTAAACTATGTAACAGGATATCAACATTTAACTATGTAACATGTTATCAACATTAAACTATTTAACAGGATATCAACATTAAACTATGTAACATGTTATCAACATTAAACTATGTAACAAGATATCAACATTAATTTATCTAACAGGATATCAACATTAAACTACTTAACAGGATATCAACATTAAACTATGTAACATGTTATTAACATTAAACTATGTAACAGGATCTCAACATTAAAGTATGTAACAGATTATCAACATCATACTATGTAACAGGTTATCAACATTAAACCAACATAACAATTGTATACTTTATTGTTGGTTTACTATGTAACAGGTCCTCAACATTACACTATGTAACAGGTTATCAACATTAAACTATGTAACAGGATATCAACATTAAACTATGTAACATTTCTTCAACATTAAACTATGTAACATGTTATCAACATTCAACTATATGACATGTTATCAACATTAAAATATTTAACATGTTATCAACATTAAACTATATTACAAGATATCAACAATAAACTATGTAACAGGATATCAACATTAACCTACATTGTCATGTTCCAAAGTTGTTGGAAAAGATTAGTTAAGGAAGGACACAACAATGATCTATACTGGTGCAATATAGATATTGTGCTCTCTGCTACAGCTGAGATGTGACTAAAGAAACAATAGGATGCATGTACAGGGTGCAGAGACACAGATAACCTATGACCTTCATCACGTTATTAGTGTCTATTTTGAACCTTTAACCAGTTTGAGGTGAGAGGATAGTGGACTGGTCCATTATGTTGCTAGGGGTGTTGCTATAAGGATTTGGCAGAAGATACACATAGTTCAGTTTGAACATTACAGACATGAACTACAAAGCACACAATAACCCAGGCGTCCACCATTGATGTATCTCCAATTAGCTGGACTGCCACCAGCAAACTAATAAAATTAAAGTGAACTTCTAATTTGGAAATAAATTGAATCGATCATTCTCACCTTTCTCTCTTCCTCAACATTTGTTGGTGCTGCTGGTTTCTTCTCTTCTATAATCTTTCTTTCATCATCACCTTTTCCTTTTATCTCCTCACCTGGAATCTCTTTCATTTTCTGGTCCTTGATTGATTTATTATCTCCTTTTTCTTCTGTTTGTTTATCTTGTTTAGTTTCATCTTTGACTATTTTCTTGTCCACCTCTCCACCTTTAAGCTTCTCATTGCTCTCATCATCATCATCATCCTCATCATCATCATCGTCATCGTCGTCGTCGTCATCACTATCGTCATCATCATCATCGTCGTCATCATCATTCTCATCCTCCTGTTGTCTTTGATGTTCCACTTTTGTGACTTCATTTTTGTCTTGCTTTAACTTTGAAGCTTGGGCATTTGTTTCCTTGGCAGCAATTTCTTTACTTCCTAAATTTCAGTCGGAGAAAGGAGATGTGATAGTAACAAACATTTTACCCGTCCTGCCATCAAGTTTCATTCAAAAAGCAAAACTGTCAGCGAACAATAGAGTTGTAACCATTCCCCTCTTCTCCATCATCCATCAGAGGCAGGCAAGAGAGTAGACAAGAATCAGAGACTCAACTAACTGTTTTATAACTACAGTGAGAGACCCTAACATGTTTCCAGTTTCTTCATTTTGATAAACCTGAAACTTGTGCCATGAATCATTACAACACTGTTAAGCAATGAATGCAAACATGGTTGTACCACCCAACGCCCCCCCCCCCCCCGCCCCCATTCCATCCTCCCCTGGCATACAGACATACACTTCCCACAATATATGTGGACAAATAATAAACGGTATAAATTGTGTGACAGCTTGTCATACTTGCAATGTAATTTCAGTGGACAAACATGCATCCTACAGCAATGTGAGGGCGTTGTGGTCAAGTGGTTAAGGCAGTGGACTTGTGATCTAAGGATTACAGGTTCGAGCCCTGGCCAGATCATTACGTTGTGTCCTTGGGCAAGGCGCTTTATCTCCATTGCCTCTCTTCACCCAGGTGTATAAATGTGGACTTGCGAGGTAACTTGTAAATATAGTTGTTTGCGCCGGTTTGTGGCTGCACCCTATGGGAAGTCCCCCGGGGGACACGTGGTTGTGGTGCACTGTGGTGCCCCAGGAGAGATTGATTGAATTGTGCACACTTTGGTGTGTAGGTGTGACAAGTTACCAATGACCAGGGTTAAGTTGTAAAGTCGTGTGAGAAGGCCTTGGCCCTGAACAAGACTGTAAACCTAAAAATTAATTAAAATTAAATGTAGTCATAGTGTAGCTGTGTCCTATACAGAGTTAGGAGTCAGTTGTAAATATCCAACTTAAACAGTTTCTGTCTACTGATTCTTGTTACATAGTGAACCAGTAAGATATTAACACTATAACTATAGGACCATATATACTAACATTAAAAAGTAACATGACAAAGCAGCTGATGTTTCTATAATAATTTTGAAATATAATTATTACGGAAAGTTTTATAATGAAATGTTTTATACGCAATGCTGAAACCAAGCTGATTTGCCATGTAATGGGAACACCAAGAAAGTCAGAACGTTCAACTACGCATTATCCCGTAATCTAGTCAAGACATCTGTTTCAGAGCTGCGTTATCAGTAAAAGTTGGAAAGATTTGTTGCCCACATTGCAGACCAGTAACATTATCCTTACACATTCTTCACATTGACCAATTAACAATTTGTTTATGAAGAAGTTGTAAGCGAACCTGTCTTTTCCGTTGGTTTTGAAGAGGATCTGGAAGAAGCCTCTTTCTTGTTTTCTGGAAGAGCCTGGCAGAATGAAAAAGAAATGTTTTGTCTACTGTCTCATACTTTACAAGGAAACTTTCAGAGCAGTGCATTTCTTATGGTTAGCAGCCAATCAAAATAAGGAATGAAATTCTTTGGTACACACAACTGTATTTGTACATATACAATTATAAATATAAATAGACAGGTCTATTTGGCTGGAATCAAGAATTGTAAAGTGTGTTAGTAATGTCAAACAGCCTATTAGGTGGGAAACTACTTAGGAAAGCATTGGTAGTCCTGAAACATTTTTAAGGGATTGCAAGAGGACTACGCCCCTGATAGGAGATCACCACCAGTGAATGCTAAGGTATAAGTCCTTCTGAAGAGTATTAAATGTGTTCCTTTAAATAATAATCTGCAAAGACCTGATATAGTTGATGAAAATATGGTATTTACCTATTAAACTAACTAAGAATAATATTCAGACTGCATTCATTACAGATGGAATTCATCTGATTAAAGCATTGAATAAGTTGTTAACACAATAATGGTAAGGTCTCTAACACTAGGAAGAGGTACAGTGCTATGGTTACTGACAAGGCAGAATACTGTGGGGCTAACTACATCTATCTTTGACCAGCATGAATGTGCTATGTCCCTTCTGTCAGGACATATCAGGTCAGATTGGAGTCAAGAGACTCGTACATTACATCTAAAAAGACATAAAAAAAAGAAACAATCCTTTAAATCTTGAAATCTTTCATGAATGATGCACAGTAGACATAAAAAACATTAATCAATTACTACATACAACTTCACTTATTAAGAATGATAGATTACACCTCCCAAAAGAAGAGAAACATTAGTTTTTGAAAGCATGAATACAGAACTCTAAAGGTTTGCTTGATGAAATTAGTGAGTGCAACACAGCAGATGGTATAAGATAGGAATCTAAGGCTGATACAGAGAGAACACAATATTTCTTTCTTTTCTTGTCCAGAGTTGAAGCAACTGGTAGCATGTCACTAACAAAGACTTACAAAACTAGGCCAGCAAATTATACGAAGCATTTCTTAGTAATTATTAGTAATGCATATGTTGTAAAACGGCTCCTTCCTATGAAGTTTTCAGTACTGGTAACTACAACATTTAATAATACAAGAACCCATTTATCAATCTAGTGAAAACTTTGAATTTGCAGTATGATGTTTAGCTGAATTCTATTCTTTCAACACTTTTCTTTCATTGTAAAGCAACTCATTGATCATGTTAAATGACAAGAAGTCAGCTTTACTTCCATACTGTGACCATGACAGACAACCAACCTTGACGTCTGACAGCCTCAAAATAAAACTTGGTCTGTTTGAGGAAAAACTACAGCATGTCTAATAGTTCAGCTACGAAATCTAGATAATCAAAACCAGCTTAAAGTGATCTACTTTGAAGGTGTTAAGTGTGAGAATGAGAATGTTAGGAGAATGAAGTTTGCGGATGAGTGAATGAAAGTCACTCATTACGTGAACATGGCTTGCGTAGGATAGCACACGCAGAGAAACAGTAAAGAGAATCATACTGCTGAGAAGGAATAGTTAATGGTGAAAGCAAGAAACATCCTTTTGATGTTGTCATAGAGAGCAGAATAGAGACAGCAGACATCAGATCATATACCTCTTGGGAACTTTTGAGATTTTGCTTTGCTGCTCTGTGAAGAGCTCCCGGGTCATCATCATCACTGTCATCATCATCACTGTCATCATCATCATCATCATCATCATCATCATCATCATCATCATCATCATCATCATCGTCATCCTCTTCAACATCTTCATCTTCCTTTGCAGGTCGCTTCTCTTCTATGACCTCCAGTCTCTGATTATTATTTTCGTCACCAATACTACCATCCTCCTAAAATTATTTGGTAAACACATGTGGAAATATCTACCTGATGCTTGCTCTATTATTACGGTGACATTGCTAATGCCATCGTTACTTACAACGAGCCAGATTCAAATAGCTCCGTAACGATATTACAAAGATTAGCAACCAAGTTGTGTCAACAGTCCTGCAGCTCTTTTAGATCTCACAGAATAAAACACAGACATTTAGATCACTGAATGATCGTAATTCTTTTGTTTTGGCAGAATAAAACAAAGACATTTGGATCACTGAACGATAATAACTCTTTTGTTTTTGCAGAATGAAACAAAGACATTTGGATCACTGAACGAACTTAATTCTTTGTTCTGGTAGAATAAAACAAAGACATTTGGTCCACAAATGATCTTAATTCTTTTGTTTTGCAAACATTTTCTAAAACTAGTAAAATAACAGACAAAACTTCTTGAATGGGAATCAAGCACAGTAGTTTTAAATCCCTGGTCACTGAGTGAATCTATCTCTTAAACCAAAATTACTGGCTCTCTCAAAATCTTTTCAATAGTTTCATTTGGTAAATTCTCCAAGCTTTCTGGTATCTCAGTTAGGGTCCATCCTGGTTAAACATTACTCAATATGTAATTCCACTCAGGCAGCTGTCATTCAGATGTCCATAAAATCTAAATACATGTGTATTTACAAAGTTGTATATATCTCTTGATAGCCCTACCATTCTCCTTCCAGGAATTGTGTTGAATTAACTCAGCACTAAAATGTTTAATACGATACAATAGTTCAGTTAGCATAGAACCAAACTTCCTGAGGTCACAGACTTAAATAAATATAATTTGAAATATCTTTCCTCGTTGAAATACCAAATTTAAGAAAATCCAACTGCTTACCTTTTTCTTAGATTTATGTTTCTTTGATGCCATTGGTTTCATGTCAGATCTGTTTCCACTTCTTGAGAAATATGTCTGTAAGGAGATCAGACAGAAAACATCATGGTCAACCTAAAGGGTATTAAGATCTGACTGAAGGCACCAGTCCTATGCAATAAACATATTATTTCATACCTATGACTGTTGCCCCTTATTAAGATCTCAAAAAAACCTTTAAAAGTAAAATGCTGTTTGGAAGTAAACGGAAAATAGACATTATCCTGTGGCAAGCAATGTTATGTTACAAATATTAAATCCATTGTGTGTACCATTTTGGAAAGAGAAAATATTTCAGATGTGTTTAGCTGCTTTCATGGCAAGAAAGGAGATACAATTGATGGTTCTGGTTTTACAAACCTGCGAGAGTGGTTCGTCAACGGGTGTACCATCATCTGCTTCATCAACGCCGCTCTCTCCATCCTCTTCAGTACTCCCTTCATCGCTTTCTGATGACTCCTCATCCTGCTTCTTGGAAGTTGACAAAGAATTCACTTTGGAATCTGTAATTCAAGAGTGAGGACACAGGATACTGCTGAGTAATACTTAAAAGCTATACATTTTTGATAAAGTTAAATAGGCTAAAAGATTACAAGGACAAAGATTATACAAAATATGTCAAACAGGATTGAGCCAATTAATTAATGATGACACTTCCTTTGTTTTACCAATTGATATATCCAGACTTAAAGTGTGGTTTCCTAGTCAGTATTCTAATTACTCATTAACTTCGTTTTTTTTTTTAAAACTTTGAAATGTACGTAGTGCAGATATACAAAGTCAGTGATATAGCAAAGGGAAAGACAATAAATGTTGAGGTAACATCATTTTATGCTAGTGTCCCTACAAAACTTCTACAAATTATATTTGCCATTTAAGTTATATCCCTCATTTCTAATGGATATTGTTCACATAGTCTGACATTTCTTAAATGCAAGGGTAAAAATTGAATTGACATGGATCTTCACAGATATAATGAGAATGTCAAGTGCTATCAAAATATGTAGTTGCCATGGTAACTGAGGTCAAAGGTTACTTGATCTAAGGTCAAATGTATATGTTCAGTGTAGTTTTGCTAGCAATGAGATATGCAACCCCATGCCCTCTTGAAGCAGGAGGGTGGAAGGGGATACAAAGGTAGGTCTATGAGAGATACTATCAATATTGGGAGAAGAGAATCCTGATCAACATTATGGACAACCCACCTGACTAAATATAACACTGTGTCTGACGACTTTTCACATCTAATAAGCAAATATTTCAAGTCTACATATCTATACTTTTAATTTGTAAATTAATTTTAACTTTGAAAAGCCATTTTTTGGTTTTACCTGTCAAGTCTTCACTGATGTTTGGTATTCTCTGTTGATTGAGGCCACCATCACCGGTTGTCCTGGTACCAAGACTTGGTAGTGTCTTAGGAGTGGAAGTACTTAAGGGTGGTAATGTTCTAGCCAAAGGTGGAAGAGGTGATGTCTGCATACAAATGATACAGAAAATATTGTAATAAATCTGCCCTGGGTAGGACAGAGAGTAAAGGACATCAATAAAACAAGTAAACCAGATTGGATGGATTAATGTACTTAAAAGTCCCCTGCCTACAATGGAAACATATCACGTTACTATGTTAACATGTCCTACCATCTACAGGACTAAAAAAAAATAAGTAACTTGTCAAAAAGAACTGCCATCTGCCTGAGCAAAATTATTACATACGTATAACTGTCACATATCTCATAATGGTCACGTGACAGCATAGGATGTACACCACTCAACTACCTGAAGTTACCAACTATTATGAGCATAATACAAGTAATGTAGTATCTGTGTGTGTTGGTTTCCATTAGCTTATATCTGCAAAAATAGTACGTAATATAATCAACATTTCCCACTCCATGTTAGTGACTACCCACAACAATATCTTGCACTTTACCTGACCCTGTTAAAATAATGGTTTATAACTTCAAGGACCAGCATCATAATACAAGTAATGTAGTATATAATTGCGTGTTGGTTTCAATTAGTTTATAGCTGCAAAAATAGTATGTAATATAATCAACATTTCCCACTCCTTGTTAGTGACTACCCACAACAACATCTAGCACTTTACATGACCTTGTTAAAATAATGGTTTATAACTTCAGGGACCAGCAAGCTTTAACATTGTTCCATCATAGCAGAGCAGATGTTGATAGCAATGAATACAATCATATTGAAAGACTTACTCACATGTATCCGGTTAGTCTAAACCAGCTGTTCACTACTGATAACTATCACCTTATAACCAAGTGATGCTTTGTTAAATTTTGCTTCCAGTCATGATGTCATCACTTAAACGTATTTGAGCTCAAAACATGTGTATCCATGACTGAGTCAAATTTCCCACAAACATTATTTGTTACTTTCTTTTACATTTCTGTTTTGTTATTCTTAACACTTTGCTCAAATTTTTGGAGTTTAGCCCACATTTAAGAAAGAGGTAACACACGAGGATAAAAATGTGATATTAAACTAGAGCTCTGTAAGTTCTGAAATTTAAGCAGTCAAATAGTAACTGATCAGTATATGATTATAATGGAATACATAATGTTGTTATCATAACTGCATATTGCACTGCATATTGCACTGGGTTGTAACTTTGTCTTACTCTTCCAAAATGCTATAAAACCATTTAATATCTCCCGATGAGTGAATTGTACAAGGTTTAGAGCAGTGTAGACATTTTTGTCTCCCACAAGTTTAAAGCAAGGAATAATTGATCTGGTATAGCATCGCAACATGCTACCAACTGATCCTAAAATGGGCAAATCGCTAATGCAAAGATGCATACCTAGCAGGATTGTATACAGACACTACAGTATTCTTTGGAGGTTCAGAGCCTTCAAGGCTGCTACACAAACTTAGACCAATAAATTATTCCCTGAGATGTCATTGATTACTTTTGCATTTGCAAACCCTTTGCCTTCCTTGTCACTGGTGTGATTTTGGTAACATGTTATATTTTTAGGTACATTTCCTTACCCACTAGCAGCTGAGTATGGTATCATTCGATTGGAGTAGTAAATTGAATGCAAAAAGTAGCATTACTAGTGATAATACTAAATCAGCTTGAAGTGTCAAGCGAATGAAAACAATAAAGTTTCTTTACCTCTCTTTGTCTTCTCCTGCCCCTTGCTGTACCCCCTAAGGATCCATTTAATGATCCCTGAAGTTCAATAGATTCTGCTAATTTCTTTAGATTTTCTCCCAATTGTCCATCTTGTGGAGGTCTCTCCACCATATTGGAATTTCTTTGATTAGTTTGCTCCGTTTCTGTTTCAGATTCTGAAGAAACCGAATCTCGTTTTGGATTTCTTCTTCTGGCTCTTACAAGAGTGTGACAACCCCCACAAGAAACCTAAAAAGACAACAAAACAGTTTGTAGTTAACTTCACATATTATAAACTGGTGATGAAAAAGCAAGACACTCCTTTGTTATTGTCTCAGAGATATTTTTCAGGAACAACTTATTTCTTTACCAAATCCAAAAGTAGGAAAGATACTTGTAGTAAGTAGACTGACTGTTCTTGTATTGATCATTGTGGATTTGCATTCGTACTAAGGGCATTGTGCAAATTCATGTACTCTTACCTGTGCTTATAAATTTGTACTTCTACTTGTACCAAGGGATATTGTACATACATGGGTAATCATGCTGTTGTATTTGTCTTGTACTGCAAATTATTAGGAACAGAGTTGAGTACTCCACCAAGTACTAAACAAGGGCAATGAACTACACCCTGTACAATCAAGTGTATGCTATCCACACACCTTAACTAGGTACGGTCAAAAAAATAAGATTGGTGAAGGGAATAGTTTAGTCGTTAAATGTATGCATATAGTAGTTTCTATTACATTTATTAATTTTGTTTATCTTAGCAAAAGTAAAGAAAAAGCTATACATTTTTTCTGTGATTTTCGTGGCAATTTGTCCAATTTGCATATTCTTTTGCAAACCTATTTTCGATCATCTATTTCCCCAGTGGAGTAGCCCCTTCAAAAGTGTGAACAAAGAATATTATCTTCTCTTGTTATGGCTAGCTTAAAGTAAATAAACGGTAAGATTCACACAGTGTACCGTACGTAGGAAGGATACTAACCTGCTCGACTAAAAACCCTTTTAAACGTCTAACTCGTTCTGGCACGAATAAATTACTGAAACTCTCTTCACCTTGAGCCAACTTTCCATGTCGCCCATCTCCAAAAGTGTACAAACAGCCACTTTCTGTTAAGGATAAAAAGTGGAAAGTTTCTTGATTTCTGTTTTGACAACTTTTGGGCATTTCTGAAAGGAACCATGGAACAAACTAAAGACTATGAATATACATGTTCATTCATTCATTCATTATATATTTGATCCAATCACAAAAACAGTATACGAACAACAAAATATGAAAACACAAAGCGGATCAGGATGTACAAAAGGAAACCAAATTCCTGTAGCCCGAAGGCCTGTACACCCTTACAATAAGAGACTTGGAACTAAAATAAATATATAATATTCACAAATAAAGCCATAAGAAATATAAGAATTAAAATTGACAAATTACACATGTGATAAAGCTAAGAAATAAAGAACATGTGCCTTCTACTTAAACAAATCTTACAATGTCACTCATCAAATGAGAAAAATGCATGCTTTACCTGTTACCACCGCAGTATGGCTCTCACCACAAGATACAGACTTGAGACGATGCTTCTTTAGTTTACTCACGATGCGTGGTGTACTCGTCTGTAGAACAGAAGGACCCAGACCCAGCTGACCCTGACTTCCTTCACCAAATGTAAACAAGTCCATGTCACCTTTGGAACAAACAAAACATATCGATTGCATAAATGGCACAAAGTTTTAAGTTGTGATCAATTAGCTAGTTTGGCTGGCACATTTCCAGCCTAGGTGACCCATAATAAACATTCAACAATGAATAATACCAGTCAAAGAGAAATGAGTCTCAGCCTCGCCACACCCTGTAATCTCTGCAATGTTAATGACATGGTGTACTTGTTGAATTAAATCAAACATTTTGCTTCAGAAAAGTCTCATCTATTCAACTGAGCCCAGTGAACGACCAATTAAATCTACAATGTGCAATTAAGTTGTTTACTGAAGTCCTATTTAACATAAACCTGACAATTAACATCTGACAGGTCAGAAACTGCAGTTTGATCCTTGTTCGCTGCCAAGAAACCCCACCCCTAACACCCATTTCTGCCACCAATTTAGGAATAAACAGAAACAGATTTACAAAACTTTCCTTTCCGGTTAAACCGTTGAAGATATATTTCTGCAAAGAAATCATGCAAAGTATGAAGAACACAGGTGTCCAAAATTACATGAGACAAGTGAACTTAGTTCATACCCACCTGCAATAACAGCTGTGTGATTGTTCCCACAAGCCACACAATGGACTGGACTTTTGATACCGGTAACTTGAGTTGGAATGTTAGTGCTACCTGTAAACTGATCACCTAGACCAAGCTTTCCTAGGTCATTTTCTCCAAAAGTGTATAATTTACTATCCTCTGTGAAAAATAAAGAAATTGTGACATAGGTTCATAGAGAACATATCTGAGAATATAAAATGATGAGATTTTCCATGAAACATTTTAATTGTCAAATGGTCTCAGATTCATTGCATGATCAAATAGACCGAGGTGGTATGGGTGACTAACAATACAAACATTAATACACTATTGATATGAGGGAGAAGGCAGTGCCACTGATTGTTTTTAAATTGAGAGTTTCTAATGTTACAGATCACCATTTCTCTTACCTATGCCCATCCAAGACTTCCTGTTTATCATGCCATTCCCAACCCCCCCCCCCTCTCCCACCACCATCTCCAAGGAAAGGATTTAATGGTTTTCAATTTCTCTTGCAAATCTTCCATACTTACCAGTTACAAATGCAGTGTGGTAGTATCCACATGAAAGATGCTTGACCTTGCCACTGACAGAGAGCTCTCTGGGGATGGTACATTCTGAAGTATCTCCCATACCTAGCTGGCCTTCTGCCGCTCCACCCCAGGCAAATAAAATACCTGTATCTGATTAATAGTGAGGGGGCAATGTTAAACCATAACACCAGCCAATGTAAGGCAATGTGAATATACTACAGTCATATGCAGAGTGGGGGTACGTAAATGATCTTTAGAAGATTTTATATAATTATAACTGTTTTTAAAACTTCTGACATTTACATCACAAACACGTTGCGTGTGTTTGATGCAGATGAGTGCAATGTAGTAAGTAGAGCACGTTGAGCGCCTAGAGCGCAACATTTGTCAAACTCGCGCTACACTCCATTCTTAAGCATACTTCAAAATGTGATTCATTCTGAATACGATATGATCAGTACCGAAAGATTCTCAACGTTAGTAAATCGGAAAAATTTGTCTTTCCTTTCTGTCTTTTCATTTTATGTTCCTTTTCCTATCTTACTGATGTAATGTTATTGAGTAATTGAAGTGATGTTATTGAGAAATTTGATGCTAATTAGTTAACAAAATTTTGTGAATCATTTGCCAGATGTATTGTTTCAGACATATTGATTAAAGAAATCTTCTATCGAATCAGTCTGCGTTGCTTGAAGTTGGTATGACGAGGATTTACAGGGTATTTTCGTTTATTTTTTATCCCTGGATAGAAATTTGGTTTTATTTGATTGCAGAAACTTTTCATCATATACATCTTGTTGCATGAGTGAGATTATTTAGAGAGCGGGAGGATCTCATTTCTAACACACTTTAATAGACATCCCACCTGATACATTTGTTTGAGACTATTATGAGATAATATACCATTATACAAGTGAGATTATTTTTATTATCATCTCATCCTCGAGTTGTAATACCAGCCTGACGTAAACCAGACTCAATTCCGTGTTTACCTGTCCTGCCTGAAAGACATGTTGTTACTTAAGACATTTTCTTCTTATTATCTATACCTGTTCAGAGAACACATTAAATGCAATCCCAATTCTAAGTTTGAATATTGGTTCAATCGAAGTACGATCCATTGTTGCTGGGTTATTATATTGCTTAATATTGATCTCATGAATATACATTCCATTAATCCTTACCTGTGAGTATAAATGAGTGGTCTGTTCCACATGCCATTTTCACTATGTTGTGTTCACTGAGAGATTGCACTAATTTAGGCAGCTCTGAGCCTTCCAGGTCCCCATGCCCAAGCTGTCCCTCCCCTCCTGCACCAAATGTGTACAGTCGCCCAGTCTTGGACAAGACTAACGTGTGGAGTCTGCCACACGCCACAACCTTCACACCTTCCTGCTTCAGAGCTAAAGGAATAAACAAAACATGAAAAAGATAAAGTAATATTGCCAGTGCTTCATTGCAGATGTGCTGAATTTTAACAGAGCTCTGTGAAAACCCTATACTCTTTGGGGTTACTCTACTGATGTGGATCTATGTGATACATCATCTTATATCATATTGAATGTGGAACCATAAAGTTTGAGGTCACCAACCCTTCAATGGTGAGAAACTTGATCAAAAGAGACAATATTGTATTTGTTCCATGAGGTTTACCCTATCCATGAGGTTTACCCTATCCATGTGGTTACCCTATCCATGTGGTTTACCCTATCCACAACCTAGAGTAACTTCTTGCTTTTCCAAAGAGTCTGCCAATCAAATTCAAAACTTGTCATTGTACTTCCCTTTGCAGTGTCTATGTACACTTTCAGTTAAGATAATTGTATGGTTCTGAGAGCCTAAGATGTCCAAAACCATTATGGAGGGCCAAATATTATACTTCATTCATTCAGTGAGGAAAATCTTACAAGTCTGTCAGTAAAATGTTTCATTATAATACCAAGTTTGCACCTCTCCAGGGAACAATTATGCATAGCAGTTTTGAATGCTCTAAACTACATATGTTCGGACTTGTATTGCAACTTGACCATTTGCTTAGCATTTTGGTATGTGATACTGGATGAATTATTTCCTGCTTTCTGTATTACTAAACAATATTGGTAGCACAACTGCTACATTTTCAAGGGCACAACAGTCACAATTCAACGATATTGGGTAGTTTATATCTGGTGAGATTATTGTAATTTTTATTTATTGCACTGATATCACCTTCCGTGAATCAAAAACATGATTCTGAGCTAAAGTTTACATATCCCAGTCTTGATAATATTTAAGGCATCAAAAGTTCTGTGCACGTGACATCTACAGCAAAAACACAATGTAACTGTCATCAGGCAGTCCAAGATAGCAAGAAATCAGCTGACAAGCTCTTAAGATACCATCATTCTATTAGCAGTATTCTTACCTTTCACACTACTAGGTTTTGTAGTTGACTTTGACGATCCCAGGCCCAACTGACCCCATTCATTAGCACCAAATGTGTAAAGTCTTCCATTTTCTGAAACAAATGCACAAGATTCACTAAAGTAGCAATCGGTGATGACGTTACATCTGGGCATTTGATTTCACAAACTGGTGACTGCTGTGATAGGTACAATCTTTACAGCCTGTGGTTATACACATATATCATGGTAAGTAGCCTATGAATATTTTAAATAGAAAGCTCTGTTTTACAAATGATTTTACTCCTGCTAGTTTAACTTTTGCTTCACATTTACACTAAAATGTAATTTTCAGAATGCAGTCATCACCTAGTGAAACCGAAAACTTACAAGAAAATTTACAGCAATCAACATCTGCCATAAAAATATCCATTGTTTAGATATTTTATGGTTTGAAATCTATATATAAACTAACTATTTTTCTTTTGTTTGATTTCATGAACAACTTACACACACATATATGTGGAAAAGTATATAACAAATAATATGTAAGGATATTTACATACATTGCAAAAAAAAAGTGTAAACAAAAAAAATTTGTACTGGAGACAAGTAGGTCACTTCCTTTGGTGTATCTCACCTTTGAATGTCATAATCAGCCTAAAAAACAGATTACTAAACCATGCTTGAAGACCTATGGTTACAGAAGCTTTGAACACTCTGGCTCTTATCTCTGGAACAAGTTACCAGATCACATTCGAACATGTTCTAAACTTTCTACATTCAAAAGACTACTTAAGACCCATCTTTTCACTTGTTCTTTTGTAAATTAATCTACTTTCTATGTAAAGCGCCTTGAGCAGTGACTTTTGTCTACTGATTTGGTGCTATATAAGTCTCATTTATTATTATTATTATTATTACTTTGGTTTTGTTCTTTTGCTTTTGGTTTGGCTTATTGAGGGGAGGGGGTTCACATGTGGGTTTTATTTTCCTTCTTTTTTTCCTCTACTCTTTCTTTTTTGTCACTTACCTGTTACAAATGCTGAGTGGTCATCCCCACAAGACACTTGAAAAACTTTGTCATTCCGTATCCAAAATTTGTTTGGTGTGTTGTCTGCAAAGCGGCTTTTTCCAAATGTAAATACAGCCCCGGTGTCTACAAGCAAATACAGATACATACAAGAATTACAGAGAACTACCGTTTGAAAATGTCCTGAAGAGTCAAGGATTCATACTGTAGGAGAGGTGGGGAGATGGTAATACACACTATTTATTGTTTTTACTGAGCACAAAAGAACTCCTATTGAAAGTATTGTAACAATACTGACTGAGGGTCTTAAATGTCAAGCAAAATAATGGAGAGAATCTTAGGTTGCTCATGATAGGCAGGAGGGAAGATAAAACTTCGCTAACTTAACTTGACTTTATGCCATAATACCATCGTCTAGTAGTATACGTACTACAAAAACTGTGACATGTATCAAAATTGAGAATTCTCATCAGTCAATCTTTGCAAGTACATTGATCAAATCAATATTTAAGCCAATTTGGCCAGTATGACTACCCTGATTGGTCTCTACGAGTATGACTTAGCCTCTAGTATAGATAAGGTCGGACTTAACCACTCGTCTAAAGTTGTTATAACATTCAAAACAAACAGTTTATTTGTATTGTGCATGCGGCAAATGATGTTACATGACCTTTATCTCACTGACCTGTCACTTGCTACTACATATTTTCTAACCAAGCAACAATGTTGGACCCCAAGTTAAAGTCTCAAAACGTGTTTGCTGATGAATTTCGGAAAACAAACTTCCGAAGTAGATTCAATGTTTCTTATTCTAAATGCACTCTGACCAGGTGGGTTTAATGGAGGAAAGCTGTCGCAATCGAAAGAAATTTATTTTCTGTTGCCCTTATGGCACGAACGATTTACCATAAAATCTGTGACCGCCCATGTCAGCATGTTCATTACACAAATGTAAACAAAATAGTTTACACATGCGGCCCGATCATGATTTTAACGCAGTCATATGAAGTACTCGTATCATCCATTTTGTACAATTTCACGGAAGGGCATCTGAAAACACCTGTTTACTGTAGTCATACAATTGGCGAGCTACATCGGTAAGACTCAGAGAAAGAAACAAGAGCAGGCAAGAGCAAGACAGGCTAGCCATGAAAGTAAGAGTAAGCCTAGGCCTAACGGTCTTAAACAAAAAAGAGATACTTGATTGGGGCATGATCTGTTGGGCGGGGCTTGCAAATTTTGATGGAGGTTTGTAGAATTTAAGGACTTGTTACTACATCTGGCAAATTTTATTCAACTCAACATTTTTAACGACAGATAAAAATATTGAACATTGATATGAAAATTGCAAGGATGGTGTCGTTTTCACTGAACTTATGAGGCAATAAGCTAGGAAGCTTAAATTTGACAAACACGTAATGAGACTCTAAAGGCAGTTTCAATACAAGAAAATTGAGAAGACGGAATTTCTCTTAAGAAAACAGAATTTGGTGTTTTAGAGAATGGAAAATCCTCTTCTACAAAATGGATTCCAGTGTTTCAAAAAGGGGGGGAAAAATTCCCAACTAGGCAGTTTCAGTTATTATCCGCACATGGTACTTTCCGCTGATTACTTTCCGCTAAAATATTTCTTGTGGGGATACCACCTTTTTTTCCCACTTACATGTACACTATATATTTTTCTTCAGTTTTAGAATACCAAATTCAAGATGATGAAAATAACATGAGAAAGTATCAAAGAAAATCAATAAGGATGGTTAGACTGAGTTCATGTCAGGAAAGTTAAGTTGCTTATAATTTACTGGAGGCATGGGTGTATGTAGTTAGGGATTACGTAAAAAGTACAAGGCGGTGGCAGTGGGCGTAACAAAAAATTATCAAAAGAATACAACAGGTTAATAAGAAAATAACCCCAAAGATACTCCTTAAAGGATAAAACCTTTTTCACCTCACGCCATATCGAAAACTACAACCAAATAAAGTGGTGCTGTTTAACTAAAATTAATTATCACCGCCACTTGTACTAAATCATCATTCCTCTTCCGAATCTAAGCTATAGATCCTAATCATAATCTAATCTCGGAGTTAAATTCTATCCTGCTACAGTCAAATTCTATCTTCTCCATTCTCCTAAATCATTTCAATGTGCCTAATCAGTTCAGTAAGCCGTTCTGCTGCTCCTCCAAAAAAAAACGGTATTTTCCGCTTACAAATTTGGTGTGCCGAAAGCAACGTTTTGTGTCAGCTAAAAGTACAGTGTGCGGAGAATAACTGTTCCCCTACTACTAGTACTAGGCCTTGACTAGTATTGTAATACTAGTAGTATAGTCAGTATTGCTAATTTCGGAACACTGCCAATTTCGGACACCCCTAAGAAATGCACGATTTCACCATGACAACCTACAGGAAGAGCCAAATTT
>JAIPMN010002267.1:449-13831 GCA_020650975.1 Apostichopus californicus
TTATACCTGATATATAAAGAGGAGAGCGCTCTACTCCAAATACATCATTTTGGGAAGAATTGAAAAAGTCGTGATTTTGGACAAAATTTGAAAAAATGATAAGGGTATATAGCCTTACAAAATTGTCGAATTTGGACCAAAAATGGAATTTCTTAAATTTACGTCAGGGTGCTTATGGGGATTCTTAAAGCTCAGTTATGGATTTTCCTCAAGTCTCAAGTGGGTTTCCAGGGATTTCTAAGCTTCATTTCGCTTTTTTAATATCATAAGACAATGAATAAATATTTATGGTATTTTTCTTTCCATGGGAAACAATATGAACATAATTATACCTGATATATAAAGAGGAGAGCGCTCTACTCCAAATACATCATTTTGGGAAGAATTGAAAAAGTCGTGATTTTGGCCAAAATTTGAAAAAATGATAAGGGTATAGCCTTACAAAATTGTCGAATTTGGACCAAAAATGGAATTTCTTAAATTTACGTCAGGGTGCTCATGGGGATTCTTAAAGCTCAGTTATGGATTTTTCTCAAGTCTCAAGTGGATTTCCAGGGATTTTGAAGCTTCATTTCGCTTTTTTAATATCATAAGACAATGACTAAATATTGATGTATTTTCTTTCCATGGGAAACAATATGAACATAATTATACCTGATATAAAAAGAGGAGAGCGCTCTACTCCAAATACATCATTTTGGGAAGAATTGAAAAAGTCGTGATTTTGGCCAAAATTTGAAAAAATGATAAGGGTACATATAGCCTTACAAAAACTCGACAAAAAAGATTTATGTCTCCGATTCCTGCCAAGCTGCTTATGCATATTCTGGATTTCCCTGGAGATTATAAAATTGGATTTTTAAGCTTTAATCGGCGTACGTATTTCTATCAATGTGGAAGGAATTATAAAAAAATGATGTCGGGTATAATTTATAGTAAACTGATCAATAAAATTGTATATTAACACTTCCATCCATATACATCTTTACTTGTTCTTGTATACACCATGGCAAGGAATCACTCAGACGTCTGGCTTTGAAATTCACACTGTACGGGGGAGGGGCGGGGGTTGGGTGGAGGGGTAAGGTCTCATGAGTTATTTGTATGTTAACTACCAAAGCCCTAGATCTATTATATCCTCAAGAAAACTCTCAAGAAAACTAAAAGAACGCTTTAATTGTGTTTGGAGACTTTCATATTGCGGTACGTTTCCTAATCTGCATGGGTAAATTTCACAAGGTCTGCTTCCTAGTATGAGAAAGATTGTCTTGCAATAATATGATACCCACCCAAATGAGTTTTCCCCTTTCATTTATACCCCTGGCCACCTCCCTCCCTCCCCCACACCCGAACCAAAGTTTCCCCTCCACCATGAAATCAGATGAAAACACATACACATAAATCTGAGTGTACTTTCAAGGCTGTTTTTAATACATACTTTTTTTTTCTCTGTGCAGAAAATCCAAACAAAAAAGAAGAAGAAAGAATTATTTAATTAGTTGATAAACATTCTTTGAATGACGGCTCCCAAAAGGATAGGCTACCTTTCTGTACAATAGCTTTATATAAATCCGAAGGGTCTCTATACATGGTATTCCATAAGATCTAAAATACACATATGTTACAAGCAGTCTTTGCTTTTTCTTCCTCCTCTTCTTCTTCATCTTTCTTCTTCCAATAATCGTCGGGCTCCTTGTCTTCATCTTAACGTCCGATAACGTCACGTAATATTATACATTTTGATATATTTATTTATATATTTATATATATATGTATATACAGCAAAACCTTTCTTGAGTAAATCGGCAAGATTCTTTAATAATTTCATTGTTCAACGTTGAAATCATCATCTCTTTAGATTTCGTCCTTTATTTTTAATCTCTCTCTTTTTTAATTTTTTTTAAATTTATCTATAATTAACAAAGCATTGTCATAGAGCTCCCATCCAAAATTCTCCTCACCAGTTGCTTCAAGTAATAATTTAAGTTACTGCCAATTTTTTGTAATGCCAGGGTTAACACAGCAAGCTATAGTTTTCATTCTATCATCACCATAGCAACAAAACACTGCAAACTGATTTCATATTGCCACACTGGTCATTAATGTTTCTATAGCAACAAGAGGTGAACAAAATAGTAACACTTTTTTAATTTTTACTAAACAAAGAAATGAAAGAACCTTATAATTTGCATTTGTAAATGTTTCCATTATTCATACTTCTTCATTCCACACGACCTTTTTGAAAAGAAAAATTAAGCAACTAGTGAAGTGACCGATTCTTTTACGTTTAATAGCAGTGTTGAATGGGTAGGGGGGCTAAACGAGATCCACAAGATCATAGCAACGCACAAAGTCACTCACACAAAACAGATGACATACCCCTGTTGGCTGTTTTTGTACACATGATCAAAGATACATACTTTCTGTGATTGCAGAATACACCAGACTTAAACATACTCTGACATGATGCTTTGAAGCAAAACATGCAAAATAAGGTGGTATACTGCTTGTAGTGGTTCCCAAGTTATGGCATACAAGAAAATATCTGCTGATTATTTATAACTGCTGATTATTATTATTATTATTATTATGATGTGCATTTTTATCCACGCAGTTCTGTACTTGTACAAGTACATAAGTAACCTTTCTCACAAGCAATGCAAAACATCAGTCATAGACCATACCTACTAAACAAGTACTTCGTTGCAGCTGGGACATAAGCTGATGTTGTCATCCATGTTGCATAAAGTAAACTTAAATCACCTTACTGCCTTTTAATGACTCTTTAGCATTAGATCCAATGTTGAATTCTGAAGATAATCCTCTCTATTTACAATAAGGAGGACTCTCATCTTTAGATTGAGGTTGAGGGGAGGAAGGGGTAAAGGTCAAGGGAACAGAAAGAGGAGTGGGGATGTCGGGGAGAATACTTGTCATATAAGGAACCAAAAACAAACAGTGTGCTTGCTTTACTTAAACTTATGCACGATTTTACTTCACACTTAACTTAAAATTATAAATACTGATTTCATTCCTGAGAAAAGCTTTCATCATCTTCATCATCATCATAAATTAAGGTAAAACATTTTAATCCAATAGTTATTATTAGTTTATGGTCACAACTCTAGACTACATGAATATCTCTTTCTTCAATCGTTAGTAATAGATAACTTTCTACGAGCAGTCAACGAAGAAAATCAAGTCTGGGCACTTAATTAAAGAAATTACTTCAATGACTGAGTGACTCCTGTAAACTCAGTACCTTACATCATTATGTTGATCATGTGATCACCACAATGATTACGATGACCGTGTGTCTAGTGATTATGAAGACTGTATGTCTAGTGAAGTATCACAGGTCTATTTATAAGGAAAGAAAAAATCATTTCAGCCGAGGACCAAGAAGATATTACAATAATAGAATGTAACCCCAAAATCCAATCTCAGCTAGAATTAGATGGATAAAATATCATATGCTGTCTTCTGTTGTACTTACAGTATGACACACTACTTACTTCATACTGCTACTGATGTATCCAATAGAAAGTGCCCAAAGAAGTACATCTCATATGTAGATTTTCTAGCCAGGATGTGGCTGATTGGGTACTTAGTTTCAATTACTTTTGAATATTCAGTAGCATGGACTCATGACCTCAATCGTAAATTCTGATTGCTGCTTCCAGCTAGTGATTAATACATATTTATGATTACTTTTGAATATTCAGTAGCATTGACTCATGACCTCAATCGTAAAACCGGGATGCTGCTTCCAGCTAGTAATGAATACATAATTATGATTACTTTTGAATATTCAGTAGCATGGAAACAAGACCTCAATTGCAAACATGTTTGCTGCTTCCAGCCAGTAATGAATAAATAATTATGATTTCTTTTGAATTTTCAAAATCATGGACAAACAGCCTCAACTGCAAACATGTTTGCTGTTTCCAGCCAGTAATAAATGTATATTTATCGATCAATCACGAATGTTTTCCTTTATAACAGGAAGACTTGGCCTAACTTTTTGACTTCTTGGTTGTTGAATATAATGATTGAATACCCATATTTTCCATTACTCATGAATATTTATATGTACATACACACATGAATGCAATTGTAAACTAATGTCTTCTGAATTGTGAATTCATAATTTTCATCACTCATGAATATTGACTACTTCTACCTATAGATTGAATTCCATTTGCAGATCTATCAGCTATTTCCAGCTAGTGAGGAGGAATAAACATATTTTTCAAATCACTAATGAATAGCTTTTGTCTTAGATACTGTCCTTTAAAGCGTACCATGCTCAATTAGGTGACACCTCTCTCTTTAATGGTGTCATCCGTCGTAAAAAACAAATAATGAACAGTGCATAGTATACTTCACTTGAATTTAACCTATCAGTAAAACATTAACCAAGGTTAACACAATTCTCTGTAAACTCTCTTCCATTCGGAAGTGTATCACTAGTCCTGTGTTTTACTGAAGACAAACAAAATTATAATAGAGCGACAGACTAGGCTTCCGAATAGAAAAAAAAAATACTGCACAAATACAAATTTATGATGATTATTCCATATAATGATGAAGGAAAAAAATTCAAAGATTAAAAACATTTTATTTCTATGTATATAGGCTGTAATAGCAGAGCTGACATTACAACATTTATCTCCATTAATATGCACTCTCCATACCTTATAAATAATTCTGTGGTATAGGATGAAGCCCTTAAACTTTGGGGGTTTGTCTGCACTGCATAAAGGCCATTGCAATAAAACATTAGAATGTTTTCAAACCTTTCCTTATGCCGCAGAAGTAACCACTGAGAAACATTGAGGTGTTTCTGTAGAAGAAATTATTTCAATAATAACTAAATGTTCACCAGTGTTGACTTGAAAATATGCTAGAATTTCAAATAATGGTCACTCATGTTTAAACATTAACATACATTTTACAGTCAAATTGAAGTCACTTTCCATCACTCAGACATCCTTGTGAATAAAATGTAACATTTCTAAATGTTTCAGAAACATCATTTGTGAGGGTGGTGAGAACTTCAAGTGGAGATACTTTTGAGAAAATTTTGGCAATTTTTAGCAGCTAAAATTTAGGCTAATACTGATCCTATGTAACCATCTCTTTTTGTTTTGTATAAATTTTGTAACTATGATAATGAGACATCTTATCCCCGACAAATTATGAGATAGTGTCTCGATACGAGTGAACGCTGAGGAAAATGTTAAATAGCCGCTCTCGTTACCGAGAAGCCAGGAATTATGTTTCATATTACTTATGAAACCAAAAAAAAAAAAAAAAATAGTCACAGAATAAAAAGTCCAGGGTATATATCTTTTCAGCAAACTTTAAGCTTAAAAGATACAAACCTGTAACCTTTGACCTCTGTTTAAAAAGAAACATAACATGACTTTCAGAAGACTAAATAGTCCTCTAGGTTTTACTTAAAAAGCAGCTGCAAATTGTTTTTCAAAACGTTGTCTGTTTTCTCTTTCCCATCAAACTTCTTTTCACAAAATCTTGATATCTTATTCAGTTTTCACTATCTCCCATCTCGACTCTTCCTTCTCCTTTAACAATTGTTCTCTCTCTTCAATGCTTTTTTGCGCACCTGGAATCGTCTGCGATTTAATCCCGCGATACAAGCGGTTACAAGTTCGTGCAGACGTGAAGCAGTCTGGTCGGTAATCCACCTGCGTTGACTTTGTAAAATTCCACCAGCTGCACAAGGTCGGTGAACCTAGTGTTACCTTCATCCAAGGAGTACAAGGGTTGTCCTTGATCAAAGCTCTGAAAGGGGAAAAAAGAGACTTTAAATGTCAATGAAGAAAACCCAGAAATATTCCTTAAAGCGTTTCTTTGGATTTTATTGCGAACGAACACTCGTAGCGCTCTCCTGCATATTTAATAACTTCTTATATATTTTTTTTTTTTTATCTTTTCCATATCTTTATGTTCTTTTTTTATTTGTGACAAGAATTAACTAAAAACATAATTTCTTGTCAATAAAATATGAAAATTGTTTTTAAGCTTCATCCTTGAATTTTGAATGAGACCTGAAACTGTCCCTTCAATGTGTTACTTTTTATGAAAATACAAAATCTTTGCATTGGCAAATCTCTCCCCCCTTTTTTTGTGCATAATAACACCATTCCCAGTGGGATTCTGGTGAGAAATCCTTTTAATCCCCATTTACATTATTCTTCTTTTTGTAAAATAGTCTGTAGGGTATCAACAGATCTGAAAAGATAGCTTTAATGCCTTGGTACTTGTCATTTGTATTAAGTCAAGGATTCACACAACACAGCAACAAGAGGCTTTTAATAATGGAAGACTCTGATAAATCCAACTTGAGTTGACCAGAAATGAATCAACAGAGAAGGCCATCGATGCTGCATGACTTTCTTCTGAACAAATTTGAATATGGATATGTTTTTACAAATAAAGCAAATTAATTTATGGATTAATTAACTGTTCTTTTCCATAGTCAGGATACAAAGCAAGCAGTTGGCACATAGAAAGGTTTGTGTATGTTGATTCTATTATGCTGTTGTCATGTTGCCAATTTACATGTTTCATATAATTTTAATTCATATATGTTTAATTTATGGATTAAGTAACTGTTCTTTTCCATAGTCAGGATACAAAGCAAGCAGTTGGCACATAGAAAGGTTTGTGTATGTTGATTCTATTATGCTGTTGTCATGTTGCCAATTTACATGTTTCGCAATTGTATATAATAATTCATGTTGCCAGATGCTTACTTTTAATATCAAATCATAACACAACTAGTAGTAATGAGGATAGATTGCCAAGAAAATTCTTTTTTTTTATTATCTCAGTTTAATGTAAAATTGAATTATTTGATGGTTTGAACAAACTAGTTTGTCCTTTATAACTTTTCTATCTTGTTAGTTCAGGTTGGTTCTTCTATTACAAATCAGTGATAAATGAGATACTGTTAGAGTATACAACGAAAGTAAATCCCACGAAGTGATCTTCTTAACCTTCTTCAGATCTGTAAAATTTGATCTCCAAGGGAAAGATTTGTTTCCTGAAGGGCTTTGTTTACAAGAAATTGAGACGATTTTGAAATAGGTTTACGGAATCCTTGCAGAAATAACAAACAGCAGTCTATTTTCGTAAACCATCTTCATCTATCACTCTCTCGACGTGCTGCTACTGAATTTTACAAAGACACTTACACGATATCGAATTCATATATCATCAATATTATCATTGCTAATGAGTAAATGATTTCTGAACAATATTATCACCTTTCTTGGATAAGAAAACCACTTTTGTAAAACAAAAGAAACTCAGACTTCTCCATCCCCCCCTCCTCAAAACCCCATAAAGCCATAAAACAAGTATGATGTTTATCACAAGCACAGATCACTGAAGTATTATGTACTGAAAGAAATGAAGAAATTCAAAAGTCTTGAAGTTTGTTTTCATTTTTTTACGTACCACCACAATCTGATAATGTCTGACTTTCTGATTTTGGCTGAAGGATAAGACAAACGCTCCTGGTATTCTCTGACTTTCTCTGATCAGGAACATGCCGTCCACCATTCCCTGCTGGGTGAACAGTTCGTGGGTTTCATCTCTAGATAACCCACTGTGGAACCACGGTTGGGTTATATGGATCCCTAAATGAAAAGGAAAGAACATTAATATGATAAGAGCATTGTATGACACAGCATTGATCATAATTAACACACATTTAAAGTTCTCTGCGATAAACGACAGGCAACTGGCATACTACGTAGAAGAAAGGAACAGGGAGGAGGGGTCAGAAGGGGTCGGGAGGGGTCGGGAGGGTTAGGAGGGGCCGGAAGGGGTCGGGAGGGGAGTGGAGGGGACAGGTTAGTGTCCTCAGTTACTTGGAGGTGCTGCTGTTAGGTTTTACAGTTGGTTTGCTATAACAGCTTGTCCATTGAACATTTCTTCTGTTATAATGACATTGTATTACAAAATCAAATATCCAATATGTTAGGTATGGTTCTCCATATAAATATATATAAATATATAATAACATATATATAAAATATATATAAAATATCCAAATATTGATGTCACAACTGAAGTGTTGAATTGGCTTCCTCTAAATGTCTAAATGGGCCTGGGGAGTTGCAGGCAAACAGGGAACATACAAGCCTTTCTTCCGTACATGATTCTACAGACACAAAGTTCTTACCTGATTCAATGCCACATCTTCTGAGAAATGGAGGACTGTGTCCATTACACGGAGAGCCCCTCGGACTGTGGCT
This sequence comes from Apostichopus californicus, assembly GCA_020650975.1. Taxonomy (NCBI): domain Eukaryota; kingdom Metazoa; phylum Echinodermata; class Holothuroidea; order Aspidochirotida; family Stichopodidae; genus Apostichopus; species Apostichopus californicus. The sequence goes on from JAIPMN010002267.1 coordinate 8,741, forward strand.
ACCGTTCCTACGAGGACTTCCTGCCCCCCTGTGAAAGCCGTTGGATGCTACAGCCGCAGCCGCTGGTGAGGATGTATTGGAGACCTTGATGTTATGTCTGTGTGACAGGGCCAGCTGATGGTCTGGAGAGCGCACACCTCTCCTCTGAAGAAAATAAAGGCAAAAAGTACAGTAATATATACGAATATCGCTACGATTTACCACAAAAATACCACTCAAAATCAGCCCAATTAATTGTAATCTGAACAGTGGACGCTTTTAATTTTACAGTCAAAGAATTCTACCCATCCTTTTTATTTTTTTATCCTTTGCTCTTTTCAAAATTCAAACAAGCGTGACGGACATTATTTGATGACAAACTGTTTCTCACGACTAGAATTCAGAACAAAAAGTATCAGAAGGATGAAACTTTCCCTCAGATTTTCCAACACGCACTTTCCACATTCATGTTTATATAGTGACTATAAAGTCAATCTCGGTTCTTTCCTAAAAGTTGTCAAACGATAAACCCTCTTTTTAAAATCCATCCCTCCCCCCAAACTCTCCACCCCTGCTGACTTACTGATGCACCCCCCACTGAAACTGAGGAGGACTTACCCTCCAGTTATACTCTTCTTCTTTGGCGATTGCGATGGCCTCCGTAGGATTACTGATAACCCGACCCTGCTTCCCTGAAAAATCCATCATCACTCTGTCGTCACTGTCTTTATGCTGCAAAAAAAAGCAAAATTCATATTCAAAGGAAAATTCAAAAAGTGAAACAAATCTTGGACGATACTAATGTTGACTTACTCAAGAAATAGAGTCGCAGTTTGCCTCCTCATATCTCTCCACCCACCCCACCAATGACTGCCCAACCCCACCCCCCCTCCCACTCAATCTACAGGGATGAGCCTGAGGTAAAAAAAAAAATCAGTCTTTGCAAAAATTGCGGTATAGGCTCCAGTTTGCGTATGCTACAGTGTGTTAGGATATTAGTTTTTGTCCCCAGGTAGAAAAGAAATCACGGATATTCTGCGAATTCGCGGAAAAAGCTCATGCCTGAATCTACCTGATTTGTGCACTTGAGGATGTTTTAACTTACCGGTCTCAGGACTTCGGGACAGTCATCCTTGTTCCGGATTGTCCTATCCAAAGCCTTTTGGTAATTCTCTAAGAGAGTATTCCCGTATTTAAGTAACCTGAATGCAGTCAGCCAACACCTTCTGGTGTTCTCGTCCTCTGCACAGAATAGCCGAATATCCTTCATAGAGAACTTTGAACTAGAAGGCTGTAGAAGTATGAAACCATGTATTAGGTGTCAATACAGTGAAGGTGTCATGTTACCAGGTATAAACCGGAAAAATTATCTTTATTTTAAACTTAAATTCAGCAGTAGCAGCCACTATCTCATTTACTTTCTTTTCATGTTCAACATCTTGGTTTGTGAAAAGGACTTATATCAAATTGCACCCTCGCATTTTTTTAAGTTAAAACTGAAACCATGACACTTGTGGAACCACTTACAGAACAGCTGATTAATTTGAGTAATGTTAGCAGGGCTGTATAACCACAGGTTTAAGGGTAAAACAATGTTTATTTCATCACTGGGAAGGAGAACTAGACTTGGTCGAGAGAGGTTGACCAGTAGGGACTGGAAGGACTAACCTTGGTACAGAAAGAAAATTCCGAGGGTGCGTGGTGCTTTTTCCTGGCATTCATGACTTGGTAGATGTCTACGTCATTTAATTGCACATGAAGTTGAAGATGTCTAGGGTCCTGCAAGAAATAAAACCAAATAGATCAATATAAAACACGAAACTCAAACATCCATAGACGAGCAAATTGTTTAACACAGGATATGTTTATAAGGTGTGCAATGTAAATCTAAGGAGTTACACCACATACAAAATTTGACAGAAAATATAATAGGGTTTTAAGACGTAGATTATAATATGGGACATACAAACATGAGGTGGAGGAAGGTGCTTGGGTGGGATATTGGGGGGGGGGGGAGGAGGGGACAATTCATCGTTCCTTCAGGGGCTTGTGGAATGGAGGATTGTGACTCTCTTTCTTGCAAAAGTAATTTCAAAGAGTGAGGAACCAATGAGAGGAATACTGACTCATTGTCATCGCATGTCAGTCATTCTGCGTATTTCCAGAAACCTCATTGATGTTTTTGAAAAGGAATTCAAAATATTTAGTCGATTATCAGCTGTTTGGTGACCCGACAGCCACCTTCTACCCTGCCATTCTAGATTTGGCAGGGTTATTAAAATATTCGGTTCAGGGAATTAATGGATGACGACACTCTGACTCCCAGCGGAAGATACACATTTCATCAAATATATCCCAATCTCTTAAAAACACCAGGGATCGAATTCAAAACTTTTTACCAGATAGAATTGATATATTTTAGGTTCGAAAATAAAAGTGAACATTTTAAAACAGTTGAACAAACATTTGGATGAATTGTTACATAAACTTTTCCTTAGCATCTGTGATAAGGCACACACCTTTTGTTACCCTCGATAGGAATCACCCTAAGCAAAGTAAAATGTCAAATTTGGAAAATCAGTCCAAAAAAAAAATTGAGAAAGAAAACAACAATTTTTTGGAGGTCAAAAGTTTGAAAAGATTGTTAAAAACTCGTCCTTACCTTTGAATTACCCTTTAGAGAGAAATAAAGCCCTGATTGTCTTAAAACACAAAAGATTTTCTTCCAGGACCTTTTGTGCCCTTCCCTGGTGTGGAGATATCCCTGGATTTCAGGCAAGGAGTCCAAAGGATTTAACAGATTCTGAAAGTTAAAACAAAGTTATATTACATCTGGGGCAACCTTTACTCTAAGCATACTTTTAAAAGTTTAAAATTTCTGAAGAAGATCCTGCTAGGATCGAAACGTCAGGCCCTCTTACTTTTACACACTTTTAGAATTGGCTTGAACTTGAACAAGTTAATGTGGGAGGGGAGGTGAGGGGAGTGGGTTGGGTTGGGTTGGGAGAAGGAACAATATTATATTCATGAATAGAAAATTGCCCATTCTAAAACTGAGGAATTATGGGAAGTGTGTGGGCAAAGGGGGAGGCAAGGAATGATGGGGGTATGGGCAAGGGGGGAGCGGGTGGAATGACAGACTGAAGAAATCTGTATCAGGACTTCAAAGTAAATGGATTTTATCTGTTTCCTTCATCCCCCCTCCATTACCCCATCTCACCACCCCACTCCCACCTCTCCAATCTTAAAACTATATTTTCAAGATTTATCAGCCTGAAATATAAATGTATTCCAACACACAAGAACAAAACCTTTCAGTACCATCAAAAGAAGAGCGAAATTGCTGGTATTATTTTCTGTTTTTAAAAGTCTTTTTGTAAAAAGAATATAATATGTGAAGTAACTCACTGATAATGGCTGTCTCGGCCTCTTAGGTGTTTCAAAAAAGCTGTCCAATCTATCCAATGAACTGGAGACCATGTGTGAAGGGAAAAATTGCTGAAAAATAAAACACACAAAACCGTTGCGTATCATTTTATTTATGAAAGACAGTTAAGACACAAAACAGTTTGCTTGTAAACAAACTAGATATTAATTTTCCTCAACATGTACCAGTATGTCACTTCTTGTTCCATTTGCTACAATTGGAAAGGAGGGGAGGCAGAGGGTGGAGGAAACAATGAGAGGTGGGGGGGGGGGGAAGAAGAAGTTGAATCTGTGCTGTCCTTCATCTACCATTAAGTTATGTAAGTGATTCATACTTTGATTCAACGCACATCAAATCCAACTGTTTCACCAAATAACCCCAAAGAGATGCTTTATATTTGAAAAGAAAAAAAAAATTTAGAATGAAAACCTCTCTTACCTCTGGATTTTCAAAGACCTCGTACTTTCTAAAGTCCTTCCTGAAGTACAATCTATTGTGGTTGTGGTGGTGCCGCCATTTCTTGCACGCTTTGAAAATGTTCTCGTGATCTTCTAACGTTCTCTCTGCGAATAAAAAGAAACACCTTTCTTTCACAAAACTTGACAATGACATTGGAAGTGGTCGAACCAAACCTTCAAAATGTCAACTTTGTTTCCTCCCAATTTTTCCTCCAATTTCCAGATATGATCAAAGTCAGCTCTATTCACAAACAAAACTTTCCACAGAACATTTGCTATGATCATATTTTCTTTAATTATTTCTTTATTTATTTAATTAAAATTCTGTACATCTTTAACACTTATTGCTAATTATTGACATTCACACCACACTGAAAACAATTTCAAAATAACCATCTTTTCTCTTTTTCAAGTGTGTTGAGGAGGTTTTTATTGATGATAGGAATAAAGTAACGGGGTCTGCTGATTGCGAGGGTGTGGGGTGGGGGCCCCTGGATGATTATTAAAGGAGAGTGGAAATGATACCTACCTAGATCGAGATCTGGGAGATGTTCCACAATACTCCAGCTTTTGTCACCGATGGAATGGTTGGTGCTGATCAGTCTCAATAGCAGATCTTCTACTGAATGACTGCTCTCTATCGAAACCGATCTCCAGCTGCCGTCACAATGCCAAACTCTTGCTGATACCTGCCATAGATATAAAAAAAAATCCATAAATATATATATATATATATAGCTGTTACACACAGGCTTCACTTCATAATTTCTGTGCTTGCAGGCTTAACATGGCTTATTGGGTTCTCATGCAAGGTTGAAGTGCTCTTTAAATAAAGAAGAAGAAGAAGGTAGTATATATGAAGCTTAAAGCAGCATTTTGCATCCTTTTCTATGGTTTTTCTCAACCTCACTGATATCACGATGCCATAACGACATACATAACTAGCTTATCTATTCAAATCTTACTTCAAATGGTGGCATAAAAGTCGAAAAATTTACAACTTTCAACTTTGTTTTTCTCCAAGATATTTTCCGTTGGGATCCAAATAAACCTCGCCCATAATATGAATATTTAAAAGCTACGAACGTCATTGGCCAATACGTAATACAACACCATGATTGATTTGTGTAGATTGTCTATGGCAGTTGTACCAGGGAGCTGTTAGAGTCCAGCTCGCTGGTTGTACCAAGTTACCAACTCGACGTTTTGAATCTATTTTTAGCAACG
>JAIPMN010002268.1:0-36197 GCA_020650975.1 Apostichopus californicus
ATTATTATTATTATTATTATTATTATTATTATTATTATTATTATTATTATTATTAATAAGGCTGTTGATGTGTGGTCCTTCTTTGCCCGCATTACACGTAGTTATTACCGTATGGAACTTCCCGTCCGTTACCCTATAACTATGATATTGTTGGGGTTTTTCAAGTTGAATATTTATACTTGCAACCCGCCCCATCCCTTGTGAAAATTGTCATAATTTTCCTTAAAAGTCGCAAGCTTTTCAAAGAATGTTTGATCTGTAATTCAATGTGTGAGTGCGACGACGCCATGGTCGGGGAGGGCGGAGGGGGGGGGGGGTAGGTGTGAACGGTGCTCCTTTCATTGATTTTTGTTTGTTAGTTTGTAAATAAGACCTTGCCTTTCTTTTCATTTGTTGAGAAATTAAAAAAACTGTAAGTAGAAAGTGATTTTTTTAATTAATGTGAAATTCTCGTCTCCGCCTTCAGGAAAGTGAAAACTTCTGCTTCATCAGGGAATCCAATACCGTAAGATGAACCATATTTATGTTGTCGTATTGAAAACTTATGTTGCCGTCGCGGAAAATTAGGTCTCCGGAAACTTAATGCGATCATCTTCTAAGTTACATAAAGACACATGCGAACTTAGCAATGTAACATATTATGTTGCAACCTACGTTTCTGCGACATCAAGTTACCGCGACGGCAACATAATGTAAGGTACAAACGGCGCGCCATAGCAGTCCGGACTAATTTGGCAGAAACCGAAGTAATGCAAGTGGTCAGTTGTCTGCCAGAAAAAAAAAGTAAATTGGCTGACACAGCACATAAACTGTATACTTATTTATTGTACGCGAAACTGTACATCATATCACTGGACATTTTTATACGTTAGTTTAGTGTTAGACACCTATCATCCGTGATATCTGGGATTGATAATGTCTTGAGTCACATCGTCCCAGTCGACAACTGAATGATGAACTAGTAATTATACCCTGCAATTTTAGTGAGTTGATGTTTACCATTTACTGTACTGAGCTTGTGCGACATTCTATTTTTTTTCTTCAAAGAAGATGTCAATAACGTTAGGCCTAGGCCAGTTGTAATACCTGCCTAAGCAAATCTTAGGCAGCTTTCCTGCTTTAGTTATGGGTCAGATCAGTGGAGGTCAAAATAAGCTAATTTCAATTTATAGTTATCTCATCCTTTTGTGCTATGAACCTTCGCAGAACTATTATCGCCGGCTCCGTCGGCTCCCACGACAAGTCTTCTTCAACTTCACTACGCGAGTGTGTGTAGGCTACTGTTTGAGCATTGTGTGACAATGTTACATGTTAGCTGTGGTTAACCGTGTGGTGGTACAACCTTCGCAATGATATTCCCAAACTATAATGCGAAATTATGAAAAATGCTGATGAAAGCTTTGACAATGTCTCTGACAAAAATTTCTCAGCACTGTATAGGAATGCTGCAATAGCCTTGAAATTTGAAGCAATCTCATGTTATTCAATTATTGTACGATACAGGCTGTAGTCCTCAGTTTTAGGGAATTTAGGACAGTGTGATATTGTGCTGTTCCCAGTAGTTTTGACTCCAGTGTTAATGAAAAATTGAAGAATATGAAACATTTTTAATGATGACTACAGTAGGTAAGATGATATACCAATGAAGTGAGTGTTTATTTAGGCCCTAGTGTAAATATTTTGGTCTGGTGTCAACCAGGTCTCATAGATAACCTTTGTTTGGATAAAGTACGTAATTAGGTACAGAATGTGCTTTCTATATTGCTGCTTTCTGTATCGGAAAAATATTGATTGTGAACAACAAATACCAATTTTTGGAATTTGGGAGAGATTATGATAGGTTTTTACAATTGCTTAATAATTTAAAAATATCTATTAACAAGTTTAGTGACCCTATGTATTACAGGTTAGAAGGTCTGGCGGTATACTGATAAATTTGAATATAGGTGGTATTGCCATCATAGTCATACCGGTATTGCTATCCGCATATTACCGATATACAGAAATACCAGTTTCCTTAAACATATCGATTATATTATAAAAAGTGATAATGTGTATATCCAAAAGAAAAAAAAAATTAAGATAATGTTTGATCATATGTTTTTGTTTGTTCAATATATCACTGACCAGTGTTGTTCAGGGATGAGAAATGACTGTAATGACAGTGATAGTTGTTAAAGCTTTGCTTCTTGACTTCATTATTCCTCTGGGTTGGGTTCTCATCACCAGACACCAGTTTTTGTATCATAGGACTTTGGAAGCCAGACTATTGCTGAATTGATACAATAAACTTGGTAAGTCAGTGTTCCTTCGATCAGCTTCATCAAACAGCAGTTAGTACTAACTGTTACTGTTGTTAGGTACTAGTAGCAGTAGCCTAGGTATTAATATAACATTAGTAGCCTAGTCAGAGACCTAGTTCTAATAAAGTTGTGCCATTAGGTCTAGTCAAAAGAGAGATTGTGAAGATGGTGGAAGGTCTACTGAATATGCATTACACTGCATACGCTCATTGGTTTGTTTAAATCAAGAGGCATTGCATATCAGCAGATAAATTTTGATACTCTCGATCATTAATTTCATAAGTAATGAAATGTTTTTGGCAAACTTAGCTTGGTGAAACCTCATTTTTCATGGTAAGTCAGATAGGCAGCTTAAACGAAGTTCCATTTTTGAAACGAACAGTTTATGTAAATTTCACTTTTTGAAACGCATAGAATCACTTTTTAGCATTACCAACTATGTACACAATCCATACCACACAGTTTTCATAGCTGGCAATCTGCCAATTGGGTCAATCCATGCCAAATCAACAGTGGCCTCCACGTCAGCCCCCTCAGAATCGCCTGAATTTTTAATACATATGAACCAAGTGATTTTCGCAATTTTCGAGTCGTCAATTTGAGTATTTCAAGTTTATTTGTACCATCATCATCAACATTAATTTTTATATTTTATAACATAACATGATTATTAGTAAATTAAATTAAATTAATATACTTACATATAATAATAAATGATATGCAATAATCAGTATATAATCACATCAATCAGTTAATTTGTTCAATGGTCATTAAACGTTTTTATGTACACTATTTTTGAATCGTCCATATCTATGAAACTTTGAGGAGGGCAAAACTACCGCTCTGAACAATGACAACTTTGTAAGATGAACTCCTGTTTTGCTAACCAGCATCTGCAGTATGAGGTCAAAGCCAAGGAATCAATGTACTAGATTTTGTTAATCCTGAAGGTGACAACATAAACAGTGAATAATTGTTAATACCTGTTAAACTGTACGGAGGGTGTAGAATAGGGAAAGCAAAATATCTTTCAAATAAAAGCAAGAAAAGCAAGACAAAGATTTATATATGAACAAAAACACTGCAATCCAGACGATTTGTCCAATGCATACAACAAATAATATGCATCCTACCACCCCCTCAGCCCTACCCGACTTTACGCCTCTAGTCGTAATCAATAATATAATAATAATCATATAATAATAAATAAATGAAAAGAAGGAAGAAAATATATATTTCACATACTATAGTCATACCTCAGAATACTGACAATTCTTCAACATTTCTGTTGAGTGTCTCAGAACTCTCCACTTTTTTTGAAATACCATAGTCATAAAGGTCTGCCTGTCATTGAGGGTTATGTTTCACAACTGAGCAGTGCTACAGACTGACCTGGAAATCATAATTTTGAGCATTTTAAGAGTTTAAAAAGTATTATGCATAATTTGTAAAATGAGTGCAGTAAGTCGATGACTGAGTGTGAAACTATCATATCTTCAGTGCCAACGTGAATTTTAAGAATGAAGCCATCAGTAAAATAAATTGAAGTATTTTCCAATCTATTCTCCTTCACAGGTGCTTGATGTATGTTTGGCTGGTAAACTCTATTGGAAACATGGTTGTTTGGTCTTTCTTTGTGTGAACAGATACACTATAACCTTGACCCATGATGGCAGCTACAGAGGAGGGCCTTGATGACACATTTTCAGCAGACAGCATCATTGCTAGAGCCTTGATGAATGACACTCCCTCTTCTGCTTTGGAGGAACCTGATCCCCACTGTATGCTCAGCCCATCGATGGTAGTACCTCAAGCAGTCTGGATGATCGATGATAGTCCATCTCAGGTCAAGAATCATGCCCCTCAAGGGACACCACGGGCAAACCCCCCACCAACATCGGAGCATCTGAATCTGGTATCTCAGGCAGTCTGGATGGTCGATGATAACCCATCTCAGGTCAAGAATCCTGCCCCTCAAGGGACAGACGGGGTAAACCCCCCACCAGCATCGGAAGTTTCATATGCGGATGATCCTTCTCAGTGCAATGACGATTCAGGTGTTCTGGACTCTCTCAGCAATTTAGCACATTCTAACTCCAATCTGTTTATCCTGAATATTCCAAACACTAATCTTGCTGGTGGTAGTAGTAACCAAAATGGTGCAGCTGGTCTAAATGGCATCCAGTCATCTAGTTTAATGCCAGTCCTCTTGGTAGGAGGTGGCAATATGCCAAAAGGAGGAACAGAAACAAACCTGCCATCCTTCTTGAGATTCAAAGACTTTGCTCAAGCAAATCTGATCTATACCACCCAGGAAAACATTGCCAAGACCTACAATACTCCAGCACAGCCCAAACAAGCAGGTTGGTGATTTAAAATGTTTACATGCCCACACTATGTCGTTATTCTCTAATATCATTTTTGTGCTTAAAGTTTGACAATAACGCAAAGTAAAATAATTCCTTGATAGGTAACAAAATGAAAGTTATTTTTTATGTCCACCTTCTTACATATAGCCTTGTTTAAATGTCATAGCTCAATCCCATGGGTGCTGTGTAGAGTTAATGACGATTAAAATTTGGGCAAAGGTGAAGAAAACTTTTAGCCTAGAAAATGTTTCTGTGATGCCCAAGTTGTAAACACTATATAAACAGTACCAATAAATCATGTTGTTTGGTAGGTGAATGAACAACATCAGATAAAAGAAAGCCAATTTATTTTAAACTTTATGGTAGAGGTCAAAGGCAGTTTGAAGTTGACCAATTTTAAATATGATGTTTCAATCTTTTGAGAAAGATATTCCAAGAGATGTAAAACTGGAACCATTCTTGAATCACAAGTACTGTAGAGTCCAAAATTATGCAACAGAAATCTTTTGGTATTAAAGGTAAAAGGTCAGCTAGTGTTTGTGTATATATATAAACATTGCAAAGACCATGAACAGCAATCCCATTCTTGGCTCTTTGGATGTCCCTTGTAGTCTGCATAAAGTACTGTAGTCTGCATGAAGTAGTCTGCATATCTGCATCTAGTAGTCTGCATGAAGCTACCCTGTGTGTTGTATTGAAGATTAAAGGGAGACAGGGTCACAGGTCAAGATGTTGAAACATTTTGACGATGTTAATAACTCATGAAGGGCACAAATTGGACTGGTCTAAGACTGCTTAACAATGTTCTGGATGTCTCATAATTGAGAAAAGAAATTTATTGTTACAGTAACTTTACAGTCAAGCATAATGACCAGTTGTATATTTTGTGGACATCTTCAATTCTTCTTCTCTATGTCTCTATGGTGCAACTTTTATCCTATGAACATGAGACCTTCACATGTATTTGAAAACTTAATTTAGTTATTTACAAGGTAATTCTATTAGCATGGGAACTGCTTTTGGACATTGTGACTTCGAATAGCCTTGTTTTAATTCTGGGACAGAACTGTTCCATGTAAACTTCAGGGATTAGAATTAAAAATCATTGAAAATTGTACATATTTGATTGATTGAAAAGCTATATCTTCTTCATGAATTACATTTCTGTAGTTGAAGTGTAATATTGCAGTACCTTGTGCACAATTGTCTTCATCTTTTTCTCCTAAAAATTACAGATAAAATAATAAAATGTGAGGAATGTGGGAGAAGTTTCAAGTCATCAGGTCACTACAGATACCACATAGAGACTCACAAAGGGAATCGTGTGTTGAAATGTCCAATCAATGGCTGTAATCGCAGATTTGCCTGGCCCGGTCATCTTAAGTACCATGTCAGAACACACTCGTAAGTAGATTGCATAACCTTGCTGTGTTATATGACTTTTAATGTTTGTTAAGTACTGTGTTTGCTGTAAGAAAGTGATCACGGTTCTTAAGTTCCAAGTCAATCTTTTTTGTTAGTAATATTTTACTATATGAATTTCCGACAAGTAATATTCATGGAGCACTTCCATCGACATTGAAGATTTTCTCCATGCCATATATAGCTGGCTTGCACTTAAACTATTCAAGTTTATATAAGAGAATCAAGAATTTACTTCGCTCCTCTCTTACCTGTCTCCCACTCCACATCTGTACTTTTCCATCTACCTAACTACACATTGGAACGTTTTAGCACTGCGCCCTGTCTGGTATTTGTCTGGTATGTGAGTTAGTCTTTGGTTGGGATTTCGTGTGGTAATATAATTCACGTAGCATATGTGTGAAGCAAACACATTCAGTTCAAAGGTTATCAATATGCACATGTGATATCATCCTTGAAAGTTATTGCAATGCCAAGACATACCCTTAGCAACAAAACTTGCTGAATCATCACAATTTAGAGACAATGTTTTTACTATTGCTTCACCCGCCATTCCTAGGGAGAAAGAGATGTGTGTAAGCACTGGATTCTAGGGAATGGCTGAAAGCCTAGCTATAATGGTGACATATTATTACATAATTACTTTGAAAAACACCAGGATAAACAACCTTCAGCTTTGGGCATTCTGTTAGTAATTTGGTCAATGAAGCCATACGGCCAGTTGGATTATCTACTGTAGCTCAGAATATACCTTTGCTTAATTGCTTCTGCTTATTAGCTCTGTGTTTTTCAACCTGATAGGCCAACATCAGTTTGGCCTTTAAGGAACATTCCTGACATACAAGTTTTAAACGATATATGGGGTATATCTCAAACATCGAAACAGAAAATTCAGTGTCATTTTTAATAATGGTACGCTTCCCATACTTGGAAAATTTGTATCTGGAATAATGGCCACATAAAATATCTAAATATCCTGTTTGGCATGCTGTCATATATTTCAATTGAAGAGTACTTCCTGTGCCACCATTCTGTAATAATTTTAAAAGCAAGTGTTGCATAATGCCCACAAAAGTGACATAACTGCAAACTTAATCCCATAAATACTAAATGATTATGTCTTGACTGGTTAGTCATCGTACCTAAATCTCTTAGACTGGGTATTTTGAGCTTTGCGTCATTGTTTTTCTAGGTAACCCAATACTTTTATCATTTTTCTCCTGATATGAGCAATCCTAAATACCCATCACCTAACATTCGAAGACATATTATTTTAATATATGCAAAGAGTTTTTGTTTCACCAGAAATGACAGACCATACCCATGCAAAGTCAAAGCTTGCAGTAAAACATTCTACACAGTGCAGAGCTTGGATGTCCATATGAGAAGTCACAATGGAGTGAAACCCTTTGAATGTCCAGAGGAAGGCTGTGGTAAAAGCTTCACAACTTCTGGAAATTTAACCAACCATATTCGGACACACACCGGTAATTTTCATAAAGACTTCATTTATGACACAACGTGTCATTAAATTTGTACTCTTAAAGCAGCTAGGAAAGCTTCAATTCAAAATGATAACAGGCTAGTACAGTTGCCATCCAATTTCCCTTTTCACTGGACTTCTGAATTATTCCATTATACTTGAAATGTTTGAACTTTGGCAAACAGTCCTTCTCATCCAAAGTGGTGTAGGCTAAATAATTTTAATTAGAGTAATAATCAAATGACAAACCAACCAACTTCAGTCCAGACTTTAAGAGTAAACTAGGTTTGGCCGAGTTAGGCCTGTAAGGTCTTCAGTGAAAGTCTGTAAAGCTGAGTATATTCATTGATGATATTAAGACTGAAGTATAACAAGCTTAGGCTCAAGTTATTTAACATCTCTAGTGACATCAATGTAGGAAACAACATATTTTGCTCACTAATCTGTGTGTTAGGATAATCAAATACCCCTGGGACTAATGAAGAGATCAATGTCGTCACAAATCGTTTGGCTGCTCCCTTATTGGTTTAGTCTAATACGACACTGTTTCGTTCCACAACTTGAATGGTACGTCCTGTCAATCAGTGTGGGGAAAAAAACGAAACTGACTGAATTGTTGCATTCTGGTTGCAGACTGTTAGAAATTGCCAAAAGCTTGAAAGACAAGCATTTTTCACAATAGCTGATATGTAATGGCATCACCAGATTGAGACAAATACAGCACAGAGTGCAGCAAACTGTGATCAAAGCAGTCCACTCTTTTGATGTTGTTAACATGATGACAAATCGTAGTGCATGAATTGTTCTTCAGTGTTTCTTTAATCTTTTATATAAGAGAAGTATAGTCATGTGGTTATAAGTGACCGATTCAATTGATACAAAATGTTTTGCTTCTTCCCATAACAAGGAAACTGAAAATAAGGAAGTATGAGAGGGGGAAGTTACATCCGTAAACAACAGATTGTTTGTCACAGGAATCCAGTTCAGTTTAGTTTAGTTTATTTTCTCTACGTATCCTCCTCCAAGGAGGAGGTATAAGAGACCAAAATACATTAACAAATAGAGATAACACATCATATAATTCAGATGGCAGTCACAGAACAATTTCAGTGCCTGGTACACATCAAGTTGGTTTGTTTAAATATGGTTTGACAACACACTTTGTGGAATTAATTAAATGTTGGAGCAATGTCATGTGACTTTGATGTATACCATTACTAAGACTATGCGGAACACATAATAAGCAATATACTGTTGTTAGGGATGTCTATACAGTAGCCTCATTATTACAGAAGATTTCAGAGGATATCATTAAACCAGCATCACAATCAAAATGCTATGCAGAGTGGGCAAATTGCTACACAAATGGAAAGATGCATGAAACATGTTGGGAACACTGAAGCATCTTGCTTTCAGTATTCTTACTATTCTATGAGAACTCAACTTCAGAAACCTCTAAAATGCTGTACACAAAATGTGAACATCTGATTCATTCCATGGATTTACATGTTGTATTGTTTCATGAGTTATGTACATTTCACAGATATGTATGGTATTGCTTAATGATTTGTTAATTTTTTTTCATATTCTTATAAACTAGCATTGTACGTTAAATAAGCAAAGCTAGAGCATGTGGAATACCTTTGGATCGGCAACATTAAGCTACTGTAATCAATAGCTGCATTTTTTGCTTAAATTTTTTTCCAAATATTTTCAGTAACAGTGCCTGTAAATTGACTTTTGCTACTGTAGATTGTCATCAGAAAAATTAAAGCTAAAAATGCTTCATTCCCATGGTTTTCAATAGTAGTGTAATTTGCTGAATATCTGATCCTTTAAATTAATCAGAGATGAAAGTGTTCAGTTAGACAATAGGATGTCTTAGTGAGGGAATATGACTTGCTCAAGGATGATTGCTGAAATTCTTGGAGAAGAAGAACATGCTTGACCATTATTGGACATTCTAGCATATTTTAAGGCCATACTGATGCCTTGTAAGTTCATAGTGATGATGCAAACTAGGAATCTCTGCAGATTTACAGTAGGCCTATAATATAAGTCCTTCCAGCTCTTATGGTTATTCTACCTCGAATAAGTGAGAAAAGGGGAGAAAATCCTGGGCAAATTTTTCTTGGTTGTCCAAGGTGACCAAATTTCTGTGTGGACGACTTAATTAGCTTTGGATTTTCCTAAGGTGGATGATTAGTTATTACATTAAACTCAGATTGCAGCTACTTTGAATACTCTCAAGTAGGTAAAATGATAAATTGGTCTCATCCACAATGCTGGTGTTTTATTCACCAAGCCCACACATCTCTCCTACAATGTACATATTGTTGTTTGCTACATTTTCTCGTACAATGAAGGTAGTCGGAGGGACAATCAGCAAAAACCATGAAAATTTGCCCTTTTATCTCATCGAGTGGCTAGATTCTTTCGTAATGTGACAGCAAGTGGTTTCCAAGGAACAAAATGCTGCAAATGTTTCCAACTTTGACATTTCGTTTCTTTCTTATCTCAGATACACATTGCAGAGGAACATAGTTCCCATTATAAAATGTAGCTCTTGGTTATGAATATTGTTTGTACCCAGAAATTTCATTATATTGTTGAATTCTGTGACTGAAATTTGAAATGTTCAAACCATTATCCTCTCTTCACCAAGTCATTCTTACAATCAGGAAGTTATATTACAAGTGTGTTTAATATGCATGACATTTTGCCCATTGAAGTCAAATAAAAACTGATATTGGGGTAACCAACACAATTTTCAAACTGCCAAAAAACACATAGATGCCCTCTTAGCATTCACAAGACAGTGAAAGGTATGAATACATGACAACCATTCAAGTGAATTTATTTGTTTCTTGTGTTTATTTTCCAGGAGAGAAGCCATACTTGTGCACATATGCAGATTGTAATTTAAGCTTTGCAGAAAACTCAAGTTTGAAGAAGCACAGGCTGACACACACTGGTAATGTATGTTCAGCTTTGTATTAATAGGACTGAACTGGTGAAGTGAAAACATTGTTGGTCCATATTCTTGAAGGATCAAAAAGGGTCATACATGGCCAACCTGTTACTTCACTGTTAATTACCTTCAAAGGAACTCACCTGAGCAAATGTTAATTACCTTAGGCCCTTTTTTTCTTTCTTAAATTGATGGATGGTGCTTATCTACTATAGAACAAGTGGAACTGTTTAATACTTAAATTATTCACTGTGAATGGATGCAATTTTATCAAATTTAAATTTCTGCTTTTTGTTGTTGTTGCTGAAAGATCAGGTTCAACCCCAAGTTAGATGTAATTGTTATTAGCCAAATCTTTGCCAGGAATGGTTTTGTGTAACCATAGAACCTTCCCTACCTTGCGCAGGTTTCACTGGCTTACATTCTCATCCATCTGTTAGAGTGATGGTCTACAAACCATGGAGTGCAACCAAGAAGTGGATGACAAAACATTTGCATTGGGTCACCGGATTTTTATAGACCCCGGAAAATTTATCTAATTTATCTACAATTGTTTAGAGCTTGGGGACGTCCATAGTGCCAACTAGTATGAATGCATTTTGACCATTGATTCTGAGGGGCGGGGCTCTGATGGGTCATAGCTCAATCCTCATGGAAGCTCCTGCTTCATCACTCGTGGGCATTAAAGCTTGCAGATCATTGTGATAAGAGCATAGAACCTGTGGGTAAAACTGGTGACAGGTTCAAATCCTGTTTCGGACATAACTCTTTCCAAACCAGTTAAATCATCTCTGGTGGAACTAAATTCTAGGTGTGATTTATCACTTGTCCATAATTTTGACAGAACCAATGCTAGGAGTAGAGTACATGTGGAGTAAGAAGATTTGCCAAATTTTTCTCTCTTTTTTTAGTTCACAGCACTCCTGTTCAAGTAAGTAATACTAACTTGTCTCTTTTTGTTATTTTTTTCATCAGGAGAGAAACCATATGAATGTGAGATATGCGGTAAGCTCTTTTCACAATGCAGCAGTCGTAACGCTCATAGGAAGAGGCACAAGTTGCAACTATTATGCAGCATTGTTGATGGAGATGGAGACACTGCCAACCAGAACAGCTTGAAGGAATCCGGTGTCCTTGATCTAACTCTAAGCAGTGAGATCTTTATCTTTATTTGTCTCTTAAGGTAACATACTCCACAGACTTGCCCCATTGACTGACACGCTAGCAATACCATACTCATTCACTGGATAGCTGACATGTTGTCCATTCATGGCACCTTCAAATTTCTGTATCAAGACTATGAACCTGAAGATTTTGTCACTAGTAAACAAACCTCACGACTTAGTAATAAATCATTTTCGTAACAGTTTCATAATATATCAAAAGAGATGTTCACCTGCTGCTTAATGGCACTTCTCCTGAAGGAGAACTCTCTGGCAGATGGATATAGACTCTACATGGAGTATGCCACCTTAAGCATTAAAATGATGTTAGCTCATGATGTGAACCCAAAGATATACTTAGTTATTGTAGGTGGATACTGTCTGCCATCATGCCCACAGTAAGATTTCTGGCTGGGGAGTGATGTAAAATATTGGGAATCCCACTCATGTGTACCTTAATGTTATAAGTCTCAATATTCTATGGCATAGGCTGCATACAAAAGATGTTTGATTTCAATATATCAGAAACTTGGGAACAGAGCTTACACCAAAACAAAGAAGGATTTGAGGAGCTTTCCACTGGAAACTTTGAGTGGCCAGTTACGTACAATAGCATGAATCCGGCCGGCGATTGTGCAAACATTATTTTATTGTTCATATATGCCCATATGAAGAGTTCCTTTAGTGCATGCAGGGATGGTTTCAGGGTAGTTGACTACCATCTAAAGATTATATTAGTAACTTGAAATATAAGTACCTCCATCACAGGACCAGTCTCTCCGAGGTTGATACTCTGTAAATTACCTATTCAGAACAGTTTGTGAGTATGAATGGTAACAGGGTAGTGACTGACGATCACCATGTAATACCAGCAAGATCCATTATGGACAAACTCTTTATGGTGTGGCATATGTCAACTATTTCATGTTCAAATATTTCAGAGCTGGAATTTCCCTGGAAAAGATCTATTTGTAAAGAGATAAAACCAAACGAGTTGCTCTGATCTGGCTTTTGAGAATTTAAGCTATATATATATATCCTTTGTAAGATTGTTAATATCCATGGTAGCAATGCCAGGTCATATCAATGGTAGCAATGCCTGGTCATATCCATGGTAACAATGCCAGGTCATATCCATGGTAACAATGCCAGGTCATATCCATGGCAGCAATGCCAGGTCATATCCATGGTAGCAATGCCAGGTCATATCCATGGAAGCAATGCCAGGTCATATCCATGGTAGCAATGCCAGGTCAGTCAGACAAAGACAAAAATGTAATAAAAGTTTTTTTAATTCTTTTTTAAGGTGCTGATAATAGTCTTGCTTCTAGCTCAGAAGCCAACACACTATCAGTACAAGATGCCATAAAGGATCAAGAAAACTCGAGGCTAACTCTAAACCAATCTGTCTTGGAAGGTAAGCTCTCATAATAACTGGTGGGATTAATGGTCTACTAAAGCAGACATTTCTGTTTGTTCTTGAACAGATTAATATTTTGGCATTACAAGAGCAGTTTAGAGGTTTCTCATTTCAATGAAAAATACAAAACTTCAAAAAGCATGCATTTGCAGAAAGAATTTGCTTTACAGGTTGAGAGAAAATTTCATTTGAAACTTCAACTTATCAACTATAAACAGTACAAAGATTATTTGTGAAGTCACAGCCGACTTTATTTCTAGGGCCTCTATCACTTGGTCCTATTTCCAAAAAGCCCTCACGAGCCATGACAGTATAACAATACTTCATACCCATGACCTACATAAATGCAGTGTCACTAATTATAAATTATTTATCATGTAGAGTATATAGCGAAGTCAATCAAAGTAAAATAAATATTGTCTAGAGACTCCCTTATCACTACTTCAAGTTTTTTACTCCTAACCTGTGAATAAGTCAACTTTCGGAATAAGGAGTGAGCCAAAACATTAAAAGTTTTAAGCAGGGTAAGGAATCTGGATAGGCAAAACGCTTCATTTGGCAAATAGGCATTTCTGTATAGTGTACTATGGGGTACGTAGTCCACCTATGCTGGATATTTGGATGCAAAGCGAAGCATTCCTGCCTTTGAACATTTTTCTGGTTGAGGTTTCTTGAAATGTGATTTAGCTTTCAGTGTAATTTGTATGAGTTAATGCTTCAGTAGGTGTACTGCTATATTCTTCCTTTTTTCATTTGTGGGGATATATTTGACAAATATGAAGAACCGCTAAACAATTGTTTTAACGTCAATGCAGATGATTAAAGTCTTGAGAAAGTCTGTTAATACTTTTTAAAACCAACATTACACTTAGTCCAACTTCAGTCTTACAACATTGATACCTAATCTACCCTATTCTTGCAGTTAAAAGTCAGGAGTAAATGTCTGGTTATCTTAATGCAAAATCAAAGGAAAAATTGCAAGAAGATTAAAGCAAACAATGAGGCCATTAATTTTATCATACTCCATTTGCAGGACTTGGTAATGACAGATCTGTTGGAGACAAATCAAATTTAGAAGATTCCGGCAGTTCTGCGAGCTCAGTGTTAGTATTGTCACAACCGCATACAACGCTGACGATGGCCACAAACCCTCCTTTGCATCACAATCCAGCCAATCCTGGAGATAGCCTTCTTTGTAATGCTTTTCTACAGTCAGAACTAGAACATTCATCCTCAGTGGAAGTGGTCACAGATGACATGACTGTAAATCAAAGCTTAGAGATGGCAGATAGTCTATGGCATACACAAGATTGAATAAATTATAATACTACAATACCATTTGTCAGTCATTGTATCTATTTCAGCCAATGTGTAGCAACATACCTGATGTGTAGCAATGGCTAGCCTGGCTAGCCAATGGCTAGATGGCTAGCCTGATGTGTAGAAACGTACAGAGTGAAAGACACAATAGCATTAAGATGGGCAACTAAACTGCGGAGACAGACTACAGTGTTTTGAGAAAAAAAACATAAGATGTGTTTGACTTGAAGAAATATGTAGGTTTCTGTAAGATTATTCACTATGTGCCCTGATAACTTCAGCAATCTTAGAGTAGATCCTGCCGAAGTTGTCAGTGTATATTTGGAATGACTGTCGTGACCAAAACTGCGTTTGTGGTATTTTTGTGTGGACATATCTATGAACTAGTAATTTTATTATCCAGAGCAAGGAGCCCTGTCCAGAGGTAGCTTCCAGACATCTATGGTGTATTGTAGTACTGGTTATTCAATGCATGAGATTATTATGGATCTTTGCTTTGGTAGATCTAGAAGAGTAAAGGTAATTCAAATGGAGTTGCAAAGACGTGTCTTGGTATTCGTATGTATCTCGAGTATAGGTAACTCTATGTTGTAGAATGACTGTGAACATTTTTGTGGGTTTTGGGCTTTGGTTCATGTATTAGCCTACACATAGGTTATGCTATACCCGGCCTGGAAGAAGATACATATGTACCACACAACCATCATTGTTACCTAGAATTGAAAAATCCAAAATATGTGAAAACACCGCTCTTTAGGTTAATAAATTTGGTATATAACAATACAGGTCTTCTGTTCAGAGAAATCCAGGATCTACAACTTCTCAATTGAAAAAAGTTGGCTGTAAGTTATTGTTTTACGCAAAGCTAGGAAGATCATGATGGTTATACAATGCATTCTGAAATATGGACTCGTACATCAAATACATCACAAAAGAATTGTATATGATCAATATATGTTGAACAATAGTTACGTGTATTAATACATTTGGCTATAAATAGATGTGTTTACTATATTCTTGCCTGTTGAGTTTTTTTGTTATATGATTACCTTTTATTGACTGAGGAAGTCCATAAAAGTTTTATTTGTTAGTAAAGCAGTTATTATTGCATAATGAACTTACAACAGCACTAGAAGAAACCTTGACAAAACTTGAAATTGCAGAAAAACACAACTAAACTGAACTAATCATAAATCAAATCTAAATTGATGTAGTAATGCTGCATATCTAGAGAATATTTATTCTGAGTATACTACACAAGAAAGAATAAAAGTCAAGTCTATCGAATAAAGAAGGCCATGCTTTCATTCATCTCAATGCATAACATGATGGAGGTATTGCTTTACTAGCCAACCACCAAAAGAAGCTGCTGAAATGTGTTTGTTCGTCTTCATTTCTGGACCATTTCTTTCAAACTTTGCACAACATGTACTTTTGATGTGGGAAAAGTAACTTCATTTGGTTTTAAAAAATTGATGGTTGCTATAATTTTTGGGCTGAATTTAGCTCAATAACCGTAGAAAAAATTGTGAAAATAGTTGCAGGCAATACTGTAACAAGATACTATACGTGTTTTCAGTGCTACACAGTGATACTGAGGGTGGCATACTCCTATTTTAGTCTATTTCAATCTGCCAGTCTCTTCGGAAAAGTGCCAAAAAGCACCAGGGTACATCTTTTTGATATGTTATCAATCAGGATCTGGTTTACTATGGCTTGCATGTTTTAGCATTAATAGAAGTACATGGGTCAAGTGAGGCAATTTTAGACTCCTTTAGGCACCCCAGGAGCAGCGTGCAATAATTGTTTACTACTATGTAAAGAGGTTTGTTTAAAAGTGACGAAAACTTCATGCTCTCATAGCAAAATATCTGCACGCTCATGATACGGAAACAAAATGGTGCCATGAATGGCCAACTTGTCCGTCAGCTATCCAGTGATGGGTAGCGTTTAGCTAGTGAGAACTTCTATCTAGACCTAGAGACCACATTACGTTTGTGATTTAATAGGTGAGTCAATGGGGCTTTTAATAGGCGCATGCTACTTCAGTCCAGCGCAAGTGAGAAAGATGAATAAAATAGAACTGTCAAGTTATCAGGCGTTTATTATCCTCCATTAATAGTGCTAAATGACAAAAAAAAAACTTCTTGTGCAAGGAAGCATGGAACAATATAGTGTCGGAAGTGCTTGACTGCAATTTGACTTGACGGATGGTCAGAAAGGAGGAAGATTTGGTACGAATCGAACGATTATAAATGGTACTTTCTCCACAATGAATAAATAGAGCGAACACAGTGAATATGTTTTTGTAAAGAGGGCGATTGAGTAAATGAAACGGCTCTGTTCCGCTTACGTTTTAATAATCACAAAAATTCAAATCGTGATAATTTTGCAGGATTCCACGTTGCCAAGCATTTCAATCTTCATAGATATTCTCTAAAAAACCTAAAATGTATATGAATTGTGTTTAACGTTAAATCTGTGACTGAACGTAAACGGCAAGGAATCGATTGGATATTTCGTATTAAGTTTTACATCGGCCTCAACAGAGAC
Organism: Apostichopus californicus; assembly: GCA_020650975.1. Lineage (NCBI taxonomy): Eukaryota > Metazoa > Echinodermata > Holothuroidea > Aspidochirotida > Stichopodidae > Apostichopus > Apostichopus californicus. Next base: position 17,005 of record JAIPMN010002268.1, read on the forward strand.
TTAACCCTTAACCCTAAACAACTACCAGTTCTACAACTTGTGTAATCCGTTCTATACTTATTCTTTGCTGTATATTTGGTAGGCTACTTATTCCATCAGTGCCACTCTCACTTATCTAACGTCATACATCCAATGTGTAACATTTTGCAGTGTGCATTCCACTGCCAAGTATTGATGACGAAGGTTCCAGGGGGACCGAAAATTCCAATATATTTCTATAACAGTACTCCCTATTTGTCAATTATGAGTTAAACATTTCTCTGTATTTTTCTAATGATATTTATATATATATCTATATATATATAGCCTTTACATACAGCCTATATAAACAGCCTATATAAATATATAGCTTTTGACAACAACTACGAATAGAGCCACACAGTATGTAAAGTTAATATTATAATATTCATCGTGGAGCTGTCGTTAATAGATCGAGGCAGGCCTGTTCCTTCCAGCACGCATTGAGTTGTCTTTGTAGCTTACAATTCTCAGAAATCCAAGGCAAACGCATCTGTAAACGAAAACAAAGACATTTATCAGGAAACCAATTATTGAATAAATGACAACACTAATTTCGTCTCGATACGTCACATACCGCACTGTTCAGTCCACGAAATGCCTCAGCCAAAACCGGAAGATAGATCAAAAGCTGGTTTTTGGTACATACTGACTCTGTAATAACTTTTGCTTAGTCTTGCGTGTTTAAATCGACATCCCACACGAAGCTACAGATTAACAAGACTAACATTTCTTGAGTCGAAAGGCATGAACCCAATTGACCATGGCAAATACGACTTGGTTATATATAGGTATTCATTAAGAGGGTGTTTTTTTTCTTCAAATTGACTTGTCACACAGGGTTTTCTGCTCATACTAGAGTTGGGTACAGTTTTGATACCTGTGGCACAATGGGTGTTTTCGCGAGAGAAAGAAAAAAAGAAGAAGAAGCGAGGGTCCGGTGGGAGGGAGCTGTGGTTCAAGTTCGGTTTTCGTAGTCTAAATTTTGCTTTTATCTAACTTCGCCACCCCTACCACTCATGGACGTACATATAATCCTACTGCTACGTACATTCCAATCTATGATAGACAATGAGAAATTCACGTCTACTGTCCGATATAAATTTATTTGTACACACAGTGCGTGTAGCGTACACATACATGGTATTGAGGGCGGGGATGGTGTTTCAGCTTGTTTGGTTACAGGTAAGGATACCACCGGTTCTACTGCATGAACATATCTGGCCAAGAGAAGGTATCCTGAATTCCATGCCAGGGTCAACAGGAATGACACCCGCGTACATACATCGGTTACCTACCAGAAAATGAAAGAAAGTTGGATGAGATATCTACAAACTTGAGTTAAAATTAGCAAATTAAACTCAAGAGTCTTCTATAAATGTGAACAATTTGAAAGAACAGTTAGTAAACTTTGGTGGGGAGAAAGCCTCGGGAGGGAGAAGGGGTGGGAGAAGGGAGAGGAGGGGGGGGGGTGAGTTAGGTAGGAGTATAGTCCAGAGTCCGACGGGCAAATTGGCTGGTATGGGTTGGTCAAATTAACGATCGATATCGATAGCTCAGTTCGTGTAAAATGAGTTGGTATAGAAACTTATTCATACTCTCTCTGGTTCCAAGGGCGTTCTTGTCACACCTGTGCCCTGTTTGATAAAGCTTTCTGCTTTCTCAATCAAAATAAATTAATCTAACTTAACGGAAAGGTGGGTGTAATAAATTGGTAAATTATGTACAAGTTGCTTAGGTTGATTTTTATATGGTTACTACAAATACAATTTTAACTTACATTTTTTTTTAAAGACAAACTTGAAATTTGAATTTGACAAACAGCTGGGCTAATGCAGAAGGAAATGACTTCGGTCATGTTTATCAGTTAAATATTTTGTCTTTATTTTATTAATATACCGGTCTTCAAAACAGTTAACATTTTAACAAAGTATTAAGTCATTTTCAGGCGTCAAATTCTTTAAATTTATACAAACCTGCTAAACACACCGACGTTAATGCCAGAAACAGGACCAGAATAACGAGAGAGCGATGTGACAACATGGCGACTGTTATTAACTATGCAACTTAACCTAGAAATAAAATTGAAAAGTGAAAGTGCAATTAAAGTTCTTATATGGTAGGCCTATGTTGTATATATGTATGTATGTATAGATAGATATAATATATATATATTGATTCATTCGACAGTCAAGGTTAATTGAGAAGACAGAGAGTGATATTTTAAGGGCGGTTTCCATTCAGACACACCCCTCCCCCAGAGGAAAAGAAAACCAAAGAAAGACACAATTTTTCATCTTCCTTTGCCTGATAGGTGTAATGACAAAATATATAACTTTTTTGGTGACCATTACATGTAGGCCCCTATAAGTACTCAGTTTTAACATAAAGACTATACCTATATTGCTTTACGAACTTTTCGTTACTTTACCTCAGATTTGTTCGGCAATACACAAAGAAGGGTTGGTTACGACATACTGAGCCAACATACAAATTAATATATGTATATATCGATAGATATATAGATAGATCATGTCGTTTTTAATTTGGAATATATATGTAAAAAATAAGTCAGTGTTACATATTGCCGCATAAAACATTTTTAAGATGCTGATATACCTGTTTACAACAGCCAATGACATAAAATATACAGATAAAGCCTACACCGCATTGGCAAAAGTAACAAACTTGTACAAACACACAAATGCGCCTTACCTTATGAAGCTTCACCGTCGTAATAGCAATTCAAATTGATTGTAACATAGACACACGTAGCAGAAAGTCTATTACGAAACAATGTACAAAAGATACACATACCTTTGTAGAGTCCTGTTGTGCCTGCAGTCAGAGGATCAATGCTTCTTATTTTGCATAACAAGGAGAATTATAATCGCTGCTGTTATTTTCCTCATACGAGTGGTGCCTTGGTTCTTGAATGAATTTTGCGGGTGCAAGGACATCCCGGAGTTATCTGAGATAAGAATTCTAGTTAAAGGGAAGTTCTTGCACAAGACTAAACTTTCCATAGTCGAATCACTTTATCCTTATCTAGCCTTCTCGGCCTACTGGCTATACAGTTTTGACAATCATGCGTAGTATCTGTTCCCTTTCGAGGGAAATGGTGATACACACCCGACGATGATCACACAGTCTCGATGCAAGGGGACTGTGGTTGAGAGCGGATCAGTCGTTCGGTAGTTTGGTTTTTGTGCCCAGGTTCTTTTTTTCTTAAAAACATATTTGACAAAGGTCACAGTCTCGATGAAAGGGGACTGGGCTTAAAAGTGGATCAGGTAAGTCGTTTGGTTTTCGTGCCCATTCTCTGTAATCCTGGGTAACATTTCTTAAAACGTATACCATGTGTGTTATCTGTTCTTTTCAGCTCGGTTATAAAGTACACAACCTTTACTCTGCAGATCATGTGTAGTATATATTTCCTTTCAAAGGGACTCGCGATATTCACCTCACCTAATACCGTCATGACGGCGGTTACATATAAGATTTAATTAAAGGGACCAAAGGGTTGAGGGTAGATCAAGCTGTTGGTTTCCGTGCCAAGGTTCTGTCTCGGCTAACTTTTCGTAAAACGTACCTTGTATAGGCCTCGGTTAAACGCAGCTTGATACGCTCCTTGCATGTATTCAGTGGGTAGACGTTCTTCAAAAGTGCCTTATTATATTGTCTCCTCAGGAATAAAAAAATCAAAAACATTCCTTGGCTCATTCCCGCCTTTCACCGTTGGCACGAATTTCATTACCATACAAAATATGATCTTTGTTTTCAACTTTGCAAAGGTAACATATGGTAGTCTCAGTTCAAGGCAATGACGTGGCACAAAACAAAGCAATTTATGTAGTGTTAAAAAGGGGAATATAAGATGCAGCAAACCTTGGAACCGCTATCAACAGATTGTACCACACTTAATTAAATTAAGGCTGCATCTCTCAGTCTATAGCCTATATCACTATGAATACACAAAAAAAAAAAGGAAACCTCAAGTTTTCGTGTCAAGTCTTATTCCTACCATAATGACAAATTTAGCATAACTAGAAATGTTTGATGATCCCTTTAACATTTCCAAGCTAATACCGTGATAATAAAAGAGCAGGGTATATGTTCCTCTGTGGATTTAGCGATTAATTCTGCTGGAGAAGTCGTAAATTAAGCTTAGATGTAGCAAGAGTGAATAATTTCTTATAAATGATGGTACCCTATACGTATCAAGGAAAAGAGCTAAAGCACTGCGAGGGTATATACATAAGAGATGTTACGCAAACAGTTTTTTGAGAATAAAGATATGTAGGCTAGCTAATCACAGAAAGTGCTAAGAAACAACGTTTGCTGCAGTTTTATGTTTGTTAGAGAACAAGGGAAAGGTTTATAAATAAAAGACGGTCAAGGAATCAATCTAAAATTAAAGTTACCGAGATATTTGTTTAAACTACTTTCTGATTAAACTTTACATATACAGCTCACTACTAGCTTATTTTCAAACGTGTTAATATATCAACGCAAATCGTACCTACAATACATCCAAACGACTCATTGCAAGCTTTCTTGGTAAAGTGTTTGTATGTGGTTGAATTTCTTGCCGTATAACGCGTTTATGAGTCATCGATGTGCCAACTCTATTGATTGCAATGAATCCTATACACTTGCTGTATTGTATTAATGTTTATATCAGTAAGACACTGCACAGTGTCTCTTCATGTGTTGAAAGGCACATTAAAATGAGGTCGCAAATGTGAACGGCACTCGGTACACCAAAATCCCGATTTAAAGGTACAGGAGGTGTGCAGGACAAATAAATAGTTATTTATCGTTTTTAGTTAAATTGAGTAGGAGTTTTGGAAAGAGTTACAAGGCTTTCGCGGGTTTGAGGATTAGCACGGTGTTGGCCTCTACAAAAGAGGATGACTATAATTAGAGTACTTGCACTCTACTTACAAATGGCAAATGTTACGATTATCACAAAAGCCCTCCAGCCCCCTCCCCTCCCCCTAAAAAAGGGGAGACGAAATGGGTAATTAATGCTCATTGTTGGGAGCATAAGAACTTCTCTTGTAAATGTACTAATTGTCCTTCCTCCATGCAGACATTCCCCTACTACCATAGCTACTTTTATTTCGAACGATAAAACAAGGTAATATTTGAAGTGAATAACCAGTTGCAAGGCCATTCATTGGACAGCAAAATAACAGGGTATGATTATTTTCGTCATCAGTAGATTATAACTTTTGCTGAGGATTGAATGTACAGCCCCGCAACCTTGCTGCGTTGATTTTTGTAAAGTTTCACATTGGTAAAATGACACAAAATGGCTATGGATCTTTTCTTTTATTAGCTATTAGATATGCTCAGCTGATGATAACATAGTCAAGTTGATATGTTAACAAAAACAAATAGTAATGTATCAATCCAAACGATATATTCGATCGGCTGCCTTTTGGTTTATAAAAAGGGTGTTTCTTGATTTCAAGATTGAGTACCGTTGGGCTGGACTCTTTCATTATAGGAGTAATAATACCTTTTCTAGGCTGCATTTTGATGCCAAATGAACAATATTATTACACATACTGCCATCGCTATGTTAAACAGGTAAGATAATGTGAAAATAATGAATACCGTCTAATAATGCAACATTGGTGAAGGCAAAGGAATTAAATAAATAACACTTTGTCTTAATGTGTTGATGTTTTCAAAAATCATAAACCTATCTTAAAACTCATCATTAATGGAATCAGAGTAAGATGACTGATTCAGGAAGGCAATTTGGCCCAATCAGAATGTACACTCCAAATCAAGATGCTATGTATTCTCATAGTTGAGTGATGGTTCATACAAGCAACACTTGCATTGTACATGATTGTTGTACTATATAGCATAAACTAAGGCTCTTAATTGTTTTTTCTTCAGGTTTTATAAGTTATTTTATCTGTGTATGCACAGTAGCTTCTCACATTGCAGACATTTTATACTCAATTAAATGTGTCTATGTTTTAAATTGATCATGAAAAAGGTGATTGAACTTTAATTTAATCTGCCACCTCATGCTATGACCCATTAATAAAACGTGACCAAAATAATATTCCAAACATTGAGTGAAGACAAAATTATTTTTTTTAAATCTCAAATAAAAGTGAACAAATGTACTATTTTACTCCCAACACAAAGTAACATTACATGTTTATGTTACTGAAAAGCAGTTATAGTACTCCTGTTTATATTTCATTTAGTTAATCTTTTAGTACGTTCCGAAGCTGCTCACGACGATAAAGAAAATAACGTTTCTTGAAAGTTTTATATGAATGTAAAGGCAATGTTCAAATAAAAGTGAACAAATGTACTATTTTACTCCCAACACAAAGTAACATTACATGTTTATGTTGCTGAAAAGCAGTGATAGTACTCCTTTTTATATTTAATTCAGTTAATCTTTTAGTACGTTCAGAAGCTGCTCACGAAGATGAAGAAAATAACGTTTCTTGAAAGTTTCATATGAATGCTATACGCTCAAATGAAAGTGGAACATTTTGCTACTTTACTCTCAAAACAATGTAACATTACTATGTTACATCTGTTGTAGTACTCCTGTTTGGTGTCATTTTAATGTAATGACTATTTCATCCTTAGTACTTTCAGAAGCTGATTACGTTATGTAAAAGCATCATATGAATGTTAACACTAAATGCTTGAATGAAATTGGTAAAAAAAACTTTTTACAATACATGCTATTAATACTTAGAAGCAGTTTACAATACTTCTGTTTTGCTGTACAATATATAATTTGTTTGATTTCAGTTGCGAAAAGTTTGTTTATATTTTTCATTATTATAATAGATAGTAGTTCCACAGTAGTTATAATTGACAAAAAGTAAATTACTTCATTGCAAATGATATTAGGTCTGCTACGATAAGGATGTAAGCAAATTTGTTTACCAGACTGGCACAAAAAAGGTAATAACGCTGGTATGAGATTACAATTTCAATTAGATCTGACTCTTTTCTCGTTTGCACATTCGAGAGATTCTTAATGGAAATTATTAGTATTTGGAATGAAAAGAAAAATAGGAACGGAGAAAAGGTAAACAACATAAAAGCTGCAAAGACAAAATGAATCAAAAGAGTACATCGCCCCTTTCATGAGATTAAATATGCCTATGATGGTAATACTACGACTCAATAGTAATTTGAAATTGATTGATTGATCGAATGAATTGACTAAGGACGGATGAACGCTTGCTGGTTTCTTCCATTCCCAGGCTTTGAAATCTGAAAGAAGAATTAGAAAACAACCTGACAAGAACAAACACCACGATGGAAGATAATTTGTATAACATGTACAGTTTTTACTTGCCAATGAATATATACAAATTAAAATCACTCTTCATAATTAAATTGGAAACTCTGCCGAGCTGTGGTAAAATATCGTTGGCAATCATTGCAACAAGGTAAGTAGTCTTACGCAATCATATCACTTTTGATGTGTAATGCAAAATACTGTACAATTTACTTGATAAACTGGTGATACTATAGCGCTGCCAACACACACCAAAACCGGCTTTTTCGTAATATGTTTTCATATTATAGTACTGTCAGGGTGACTGGTGATTTATACCTATATCAGTTTTCATCGGGTATAATATAACAAACATTCACATAAATATCTGGATGAATGCATCATTCAAATAAAATCAACATAATTTGCTTTCCAAAAGATGCAGTGTTCTATATTTCACATGTAACACGATTATTGCTGCAAATGCAACGTTGCTGCCGCAAATGGTATAAGACACCCCTTTGTTAAAGATACATAAATCAATGATATCAAAGTATTATGACCAGATTTGAATTTGAAGATTTTTTTTTCTGACATTTTTGGGACATGTCTGGTTCTAAAAGAATCTCATATACCCTAAATTATAGTGTGGTTTTTGGTTTTCATTATGTGACATACAGTACTGTTAACCTGCTTCGGCATGTACTTTTCTGTGTTGGTGTAAGTTCATGTTCTTTGCTATATGCACATACAAGCAAGGGAAACCTATGAGGCCAATGTTTTGGGATAACGTGTATCCACAATAACGACTTATTGGATATCGAATCCGCATAATAAATATCTAAATGGAAATTGCAATGCACGATTTTTTTGTAAGATAATCACACAACAGGTAAGTTACAATGTCATCAGGGAAGAGGAAAATTCTCCATCCTAGGAAAACTTTACACATTAAAAGTCATTTCACATCTGTTGTCATTTTTATTTACCTTTCTGGTAAATTTATCTTGACAAGCGAGTCTGATTCTTTCAGGGACTGCTGGTGTGAACATTGGAAAGTATCCAGTCAGACCTTCATCAGCCCTTGCTGAGGATATTGCATTTTTAATTGCCATCAAGACAGAACAAGCGAGTAAAAATGGCGGCTCTCCAACTGCCTAATATCATGGAAAGAAAGAAAGATACATAAAACTTTTGCTTTCCTCTGATAAAACACATACTTTTCAACTTCAATGTTAAAGCAAACTTTAACATGCTAAGTACTGTTATGAGAAACATGGGAAGTGAATATGTCTTGATCAAAATGTTTTTTTCAAACTCGTTTTTGTCTTTATGTTATGGTATGTTAGCTCAAATACGTACAGCTTATATTCAGTTATCACACCCTGCCATGTTTCAGTGACTACCTTTAAACCCATATTAATATCTTTCGTGAGTATACATTGTCACCCAATTACACAACTTGTTAAAGGAACAATGAAGCCTTTGGACAATGAATATAAGTTTAGACAAGTTACCACTCTACACAAATATCAAGTTAATGCAACATATTTGCTAAATACATAAAACATTGCTGGAAACTAAATGAAGTGAATGAGCATAAATACAAAACATTTTGCAATTTATCAATATTTTTTAACATATAACACACAAAACCTGAGCAACTCGAGACTCCTAAACAAAGAGAATAATCCACTGGTTTGATAGTTCCAAATTTCTTACCTTAGATGAACATATGGCTCTTGGATTGGGAGCGCTGTGCAACAGGCTGACATTAAAAGTTGATGGTACATTGTTACACAGTGGCACCTTATATCCTCCTGGTCCTATAGTTAAAAGCTCTCCAGTTGGAGAGAATCGGTAATCTTCAAGAACGTACATGCCGTAACCTTGAATGAAGGCGCCTTCTATCTGATATTCACAGAATGAGATTCATTAATTCAATAATCACAGAAAGGAAAATCAATCATTTCTATTTTAATATATGCCAAATGTAAGTAAATCATGGATTATTAAGATATTTGTAACATGCCAAATGTTGTATATGTAAATCATTGATATTGTAAGTGTAACATATATGTATAACATATTTCATCCATCTAGTCAAGTAGTTTGAACAACTCACCTGCCCAATGTCAATTGCAGGGTTAATGCTATCACCAACATCCATAACAATATCGGTCCTAATAAGACGATGGTCTCCAGTAAGGCAATCAACCTCGACTTCAGAGACGGCAGCACCATAGCAGTTATAATTAGATGGCATCAATTGACCCAACCCTGGATTGAGGGTAAAGTAGTCATCTGGTACCCTTAAACATTAAAATATGTTAAAGAAAATATTAATTAAAACAATTTTTATATTGCTATCAGCAAAATCTGTGACTCATGTGGTATTTAACTTTGAAATAAATTTGGCTGTAACACCACTTACAATCTTAACTTGAATGGATAGACATGTATTGTGCCACATTTAACGTACCATGCATGTGTGATTGGCCGGCTACATAGGTATATGAATACTGTACACGATGACTCTAGCTAACTCTAGACAAACGATCAAATTCCATGCTTCCTGACAAAGCTTTGAAAGAGATTCCCTATACATTTTTACTGGCTCAACAGTATCACTGCTACATGAAGATCTAATGAAAACATACTATGTTAACTCACTTGTAGTGACCGGTTGCGGATAGGCAGACTCGATCCTCGTTGGCAGCAGTGATCTGATCAGAATTAAAGCAAATGAACAAGGAGTGTCGTAATGTTGATACTGCAAAGTGGAACTTTTAAACCACAAATGTTCAAAGGACATTTGAGCTGTTGAGGAACTTTATAAGAACTGACAGTGACTCTCGGTAATTTCCAGAGAAGACTTACGAAATAGCTATGTTAACGTATAACATATAGCCACACCGATGCTGTGGCCGAGTTGATAAAGGCGGTAGCATTTGAAGCAATCGGGGGGGGGGGGGGGGTATTAGCAATCGGCAGGTTCGTGGTTCGATCCCAGGGGACCCAGGCAAGGGTCATGGTAAGGTGGGGTTTTCATCCAAGCGCAATATACGACTTTCCCAACTAAAATAACTTTCTAATTTGAGGAAAGATTCTAAATTCGAGTTAAAATGTTGAATTGGAAGCTTCGTGAAAATGTGATGCATTAGCCCATTTGTGGTCGCTTAAGCAGCGTGAAACTAACTTATAGGTCAAATATTAATAGTAATATATCTCGTTATTATTGTTGTTGTTATCATTATTATTAAGGTTTATTATAAAAGTTTGCTTGGACTGTGTCTCTATCTGGTGATAATTCACCAGAAACTACGACGAGAAGACAGTTTCACTTTTTAGCAAGCGCTTATATAATTTTCAGGGACTATCTATATGAATCGCATACACGCATAACACTTTTATACACGCATAACTTCTCAATTCGACATTTCACTACGAAATGTTACACTATTGCTTCTGACAACAGCAATCATCACTTTGTTACAGTATTTTATTGACCTCACGAGAAATCCATTAATTTACAATTTTCTTATTTCTTATGCATTATTTTTTATACATTAATGAACGGATTTATGTAACCATAGAATCAACGCAATTAAAATGTTTTACCCAATTTTCCCATGATCCTTTGGGATTCTCCATCATGTAAGGTTCCAGGCGGTGTAATAATGTCTCACAGGCATCCTGCAGAAACCAATAAAGACTTCTCTAATTATATGTTCAAAAAGTAACAAATAAAGTTATTGTCTTTTGCAATTATTTTGATAAAAGGTTTTAATACTGTTCCGCTAACTATACTATTTTGTAACTTAATGTAGATGATACAGCTTAATAATTTATTGGAAAGTCAATCACTTAAAACAATTGGTCGAGCAAAAAAACAAAAAAACAACCGGTGTGTTTGGTTCATTTTAGGCTAACGTTACCTTCACAGCGGGTCCATTGTAATCAGTCCCAATGCTTCCGTGAGTAACCGTATTGTTTGCTACTGTGTTTGTACTGGTTTCTGCACAATGGATCTTCTCTACAGGTATGCGTAGAGTTCTGCTGGCGATCTGCAACATCTTGGTAAACAACCCTTGACCCATTTCAATCCCTCCATGGCTGATCAAGACAGCACCATCGGTATATATGTGCACCAGAGCTGAGCTCTACAAGATGTTTGAAACAGACCAATTTCATAGGCTATTAAAAATTAATGTTGCAATTAATTGAGGTTTACCACTACATTTTCCTATACCGTTCGGAAAATCTTCCTCAAACACAATTGGCATTACACAATAAAATAATTACAATATATTGAAATGAATAAATAGCATTCAATTAAACAGTCATATCTTTCAATTTTCAGTCAAAGTCACTAGATGGTACTGACATTTAGTGAAGACTGCATTGTTAGATAATTATCAGAAAACAAAAACTTCTGCACACAAAGGCTATCACCCACGCCCTGTCATATCCGTCATTTCTAGATCCGCGTAAACTGCAGTCTCTAAATTCAATGAGAATTCCTTTGTAGGATCCCTGCCATACACTTCTTGGCAAAATACCTGCACATTCCCTTATTCAAACATAGTGTGACATATTCGAACTAACATGAGGTTTGTACCATTCAAAAGTTGCACATTTCAGCAACGTAAGTTTCAACACCGTTTAGTTGTCAATTTTCACACGTCTAGTCGTCAACCAATTAGAACGCTTCTAAGAGATATTTTCAATCAAGTCCGCTTCACTGAGATTAAGCATTGAGCGTCAGTAAACTTGTTTCCAAGTCTCCGAAGTGGATTTAACTATTAATGTCGGAAAATGTGAGCAAGAGTGACTGCAATACCTCTGCCGTGGACTTTGGCATTCCGATTGGGTATTTTGCAGGTGCAATGGACAATCCTCTCTTCTTCCAACGGTTTTTTCTGTCGATTTAAAGTTAAAGTAATGTTTGAAAATAATAAACAACAAATGACAATACGAAATTAATTGAGCAATAGGCATAACAGATTTATGTCTATTTTCTTCACATCGCTCCCATTACATTGTAATTATACCAATTACATTTCATTGCAAACTACACAAGAGTCCCTATCCTTCAGAGCATAGTGTTATCCTGTCAACTTTGGTAAACAAACAAGAGCCGAACGGGCACTATGGTTCCTTGCTTAGTGGAATATTAAACTGTTGTGTGTCATCACCCAATATCATAGTTGACAAAAGCAATGCATGGTATCAACTCCCTTCAGATGGGTATGTTCTAAAGCTGTCACTGTACAGTTAAGTTACTGTTATGTCCAACTTGAGCAGGCAAAATGTTGGCTGAAAATTATTTAGCTCCACCCAATAAGTCATGTTTTGCACAGTACACAATTTAGGATCCGCTCTTCCCCAATATGGGTCCGACAACGTTTTTGGGCCCAAATGGACCTAACAAATATAACCCCACATTTACCAGCTTTTAACCAACAACTGAATCCCAAGTACAATCTGATTGAAGGTTGTGTGGTTATTGCAACTATAAAATATTGGCCCCAAAAAACTGGCTCAAAAACATGTTTGCCCCCAGAACTGTCATAAAAGAAAGTAATAACGAAATTAAATCGCACTTATTGAAATCTTCCACAGCTAATTTCCTTGTGAAGAAATCACTTCTTTGAAGGCAGATCTCCCAGCACCTGTCCAGTGTCCAGCCTTTCAGACTCATATAGGTATGAGTCACATCAGTTGGTTTGTAGAAGTTAAGTTCACGAATCTGCACATATGAACAGCAAATGTGTCATTTAAAATGCTCTTTAAGCATATCATTAAGGTTATACACACTTTTGGCTCATTTCCATGTCATTTAGCACCTCCGCCAACGAAATAAATGGAGCAAATAAAGTAAAAGTATTTGTAATTTTACTGTCGTAATAACATAACAGATTCCTGTTATCGTGAAGAAATCCGTTACTTTTCAAACCAAGTATCAGTTTCCTAGCCTACAATTAGAATCATTGTAGGTATATGTAGCAGGGTATTTACCAATTGACTTTAGACATTTGAGTGAACTTGAAATAAATACTTTATGGTACATTACACAATGGAAGTTGATGTAGATGATGGGGATATATAGAGGATACAGAGGTGGAACGGTATCGGTTCCTTAAGAAGAAAACAACCAGCTGCATTTGGTACTTTCAAAATTTAGATATAAAGCATAAACCATACGACAAATTTTCATCTTCCAACAGTAGAATGCACTTGAAAAAAGGATATGCAGTTTCTACTAAAGCCACCAAGGAGTGTTAAGGTGGCTAATCAAATTCTGTCAGTCTCGGTGAATGCTGCTGCAAATTAATTACAACATTAAAAATGGCAGGACTATTTCCAAATGCATATAGTAAAGAAATGATTGCGATGTTACATTTTTCTCTGGGATTCCGAGGGTGACTGCTACGTGGCTCAAGATTGTTTCTTGTATCACCATTCCCGAAGCTGTACCAGCTGCTCTCATTGGGACACCTGGTGGTAGGTTGGTTTTACAGATCTTTGCCCTGCCTCGAAAGTTTGGATACTTGTAGACATTATCAACATTATCCATGAGAGCATGCATTAGCTGTCCAAATACAAGCAGAAAATTGGAAAAGAACTTGTGGTATATAAATTGGAAAAGGTAAAGTTATCTATAATATATAAACTTACTCCATCGAAAATATGCCAGGCTGACTACATACAACTATTCTGTCAAATATGTCTTACATCAGATTTCTTTAATTAAGAGTGTGGAGGAATCACCACAATATGCAAACATTGGTTTACTGGTACCTGTTTGTTGTTTGTCGTTCATTATACAAAGACTTCGTTAACCAAAACATGATTTTAACTCAAACATTCTTCATTCCTTTGTCTAAAATATATACAGAAGTGGCACTTACGTCTGCACTCAGTATTGGAGAATTTCCCCAGTTGGTATAAACTTCCAAATCCAGTGCATGAAGCTTGCCTTCTTTGCTGAATCCCACTTTATAGTTGGTAAGGTAAGATGACCTTTGACCTGTAGATATCATGTCTTCGTGTCTCTCAAGTACAGCACGTACAGAGCAATTGAACCTGAAGATCAACATTATTCTCTGAACTACTTTGCAGCAATTAGGTTAATCCCAGTGTACAACTGGACAACTAGGAATGTGCTGGTAACAAAAAGTTAACATTTCACATGTGAAAACAGTACATTGAATAAACTTGAGTCGACTTAGCGGACTATTTTATAATTTGCCATAATAAAACGACATATCCTGTTTGGAAACAGTTTCAATTACATTTTGATGAAATTCAAGATCTAAGCAAATGCTAGCCAGATTCATTCTCACAGAAAGCAAAATTGAATATTAGCTAGGGTACTTTAAAACCAACCCTGTTGAGAAGAATCCTCCTGTCATTTTGATATAACTTTCTCTTTGATTTACATATTAGCAGAAAATACATGTGTTCACTCGTCAAACATGGATGTCAGAGGGCTGCAGAATATCATCTGTCAGCTGAACTGCTGCCACAGTTTGAACCACTTTCTTTTCGTTTGACTAATTACGGTAAGGAGATGAGCACGAGCAATTTGCGAGGGATGCTACAATTTATATTTAACATAGAAACAACATAAAAGGAACATCTATAACTTGCATATTTGCGTATTTGCGTATAAGCAAATAAGTGTTAGTTGGGGATTTTATGATTTTTGATGATACCTGTTACATTCTATCGTGATTGTCAATTTAGAGCATCATAACAAATAAACAATTTTGTTATTAATTACGATCGTGGTTTCTAAAGATTTTTATATCTCTAATATCAGAAAGGTTTTCTGCACAATGCTACAATATTCAATTAGTTATATACAGGAGTACATTCCACAGAGACAAAGGGATAATCAACTGACTTGTTTGCAGCCACGGCTGCTCTGGCGGCATGAAAGCAAGCTGTCAACCCTTTGTTGCCAAACGCACCACCGATCCTTTTGCTGCGACAAACGACGCGATTTGACGGGACACCGAGCACCTCTGAGATAATCATCTACCGAGAAAACATCCTTGTCATTACAAGTTGCAGCTTGATTTGGTAAATTTTCTATTCCATGTAATTAGTATCAACACGAAAAAAATGTCTTTTTCATTCTTAGAACCTGACAGATTCATCTATTAATTACTGGCTAATTTACTTACACTTGATCATTAACCTAGGAGTAACATATCACAAGAACCTAAATATTATCACCATTATAGACAGAATTTTTAAAACAAAGCCCAGGGAACATTAGAATATGTAAGTGCGGTACAAACTAAAAAGTTGTAAAAATTGCAAAGTATTGCACCATTTTGCATTTGAACACCTCCTTAACCAAACGTTCTCCAATGGTAGTTGGAATTTACTTCTATATCCTCGCCCATTAAACTAAATAGATATTTCTTGTTTCGTATTGGTGTTTCTAAAATATAACATCATATAGCATAGTATTAGATCTGACATACGTTCATGTCAAGTTCATGAATAACTTTAAGTTGAGCACCTGAGACACATGTAAGCTCTGAGCAGCAGTGAATACTTCAAACTCGCCATGTTCCCCTCCTGGATTAACATGGGCTGACTGGGTTTCCATGTAGAAATGGTCTTGCATTCCGATCCTCATTTCACCATTAATCACATGATCCGAGTTGGTAAACTCCCCATCCACGTCCCCGACGACAAATTCTCGGTCATAGGGGTAGTAGCTATTCTTCTTTATGGCTTCCTGTGAATATCAGAAACTTGAAAGACACAACTCTGACATAGCACTGATGGGCAAACAAAACATACTTGGAACTATATTGTAACGCATTGCAGAATTGCCAAATCTTCCATCTAGTCCTAATAAAACTCCCTCTACAAATTTTAATTTAAAGTGAAAACATTTCACTCCTCCTCTTTGACTAATGCAGCACTGTATAATTAAATTATTCTGCAATTATTCTGTAGTGCCAACTAGTAGAGTGAGTTAATTTTTCATCGTAAGAGTCAGCTATTTTCAAGAAACGAAAAAGGTCTCTTATCAGGAATCTGGAACTGGAAAGAAGAGACAAAGAATTTAAAGCAAGAGTCCAGGTTGCGAATATTTTTCCCAAACAGGTTTTTAAATACGGACTTTTCAGCCAATCAGATTGCTCGTGACGTCAGCATCAATAATGACCATCGCTGGGAAGTTGGAAGACATACACTGAATCAGAGGAATGATAAGGTCCATAGGTCATAAAATGTCAGAACATGAATGAGTTCATTGACGTCACCGAAACATGATGCTTATGCTGAGCATATTCATGTTACAGTTAGTTAAGTCCAGTTACGGGGTTTCATTCCAAACGCCCTAACTTAACGTTTAATGCTTGGATCACATGTTGACCTTACTTATGATACATACGCTACATTGCATTGGGTTCGTGTTCAGGTTTTCCAAGATTCGTAAGCCGTTCTATTGAAATAGAAATTCCTTTCGTGGAATGGGTACACTAATATCAACTTGACGACCCGAGCTCACGAGTTTTGAATGAATATACGGAAAACATTATAGCCGGAATTGTTTGAATCGGTAAAATACGTGAGTTCGTTGCAGCGAATGGATGCAAACATTTTGGTAACCTCAAAGTGAAGGTTTCTATGGCGATGACGTTACTTTTCCGACCAATCATGAGCGAATATTTACACATAATTGCAAAGTTGTTTGGGAAAAAAAAACTCGCACCGGGTTACTAATATCCATATGTACTAATGACATGACAGTCGTTCTGTAGGCTTTGGTATGAACAATTATAATTTACAACATTCACTTAACAGATGTTGATCTAAAGAAAAAAATGTAGTAAAAAATGGGGCACCCCCCCCCTCCACCCCAAGAAATTTCTTTATTGTAACAAATTGAACTGTCTCTACAAACACGTCTTTAAATTGTTTAAGAACTTGAAGCACATGGTCTGGTTTTCGTCAGTATTACCATTTAATATCCCTGTCAACATAATGATTGAAACTAATTACTCCAACCTCATTTCTTCTGAAACAAACATTATCAAGCACGCATACCAGTGTCTGATAGATTATCATTGGTGCCATATTCTTTGCTTTATAACATTTTTACACAATGGAGACATTAATATGTTGACAAAGGATTCGAGATTCAGCCAGTAAGACTCTCATTCTGAAGTATAAAAGTGTCTCTTTCATATGTACACAGAGCCGGCTTTAATTCTTTTAAAATCACAATTGACATATGTTAATCCTCCAAGGTTCGTAGTTTTTATCTTCTGATAAGATATTGGTTCATCCTTACCACAAAATAATCTTTGAGATCTTTGAGAGAATTTCGAACCTGCCGTATAGGTCATAAAAAAAGAGTTAATTCTTTGAGTTACCTCAATTGTCAGGATGAAGTCCAAATTCTCGTAATCCACTTTCACGAATCTGACTGCTCTTCGTGCTGTCTCTTCATCCACAGCTAAGATGGCAGCGATTGGTTGACCAGGGAAGGTCACCTATGGACATAATGAGAGCTATCATCTTAACCTATTTTGAACTAAATTCAAACGAGGCTATACATTGTACTCTGGAATACATACATGGAAAACAGGTGATCAACTGGTAAATATTTATTATTAGTTATATAGTTATTTCACTTTGAGGTACATATCAGAATGT
The DNA here is from genome assembly GCA_020650975.1 of Apostichopus californicus. Taxonomy (NCBI): domain Eukaryota; kingdom Metazoa; phylum Echinodermata; class Holothuroidea; order Aspidochirotida; family Stichopodidae; genus Apostichopus; species Apostichopus californicus. The sequence continues at coordinate 34,994 of JAIPMN010002268.1, forward strand.
GCTTTATTAGAATGGAACAGGTGTATAAAATGCTAGGAACTATCCGTCTAATTATCAGACCTACCTCATTTACAGCAAAAATAAATTCTCCGAGGTATTTGAAGAAGTTTGTACCAAGGACATCATCAGCTGTCACAACTCCGGCTACCCCATGCATTGCCAGAGCTGCGGAAAAGTCAATGGATCTGTAAGGGGTAGAAAATTCACAGACGCAGACAATGATAATTGTGTGGAGAAAGGGAGGTATGACTTTCAGTTGCATTTAATGAAAATTAATAAAGCTGAGAGTAGCCATGTGTGAACATGAGGCACCCCGGTCTGTTAATAACAACCGTACTGACTCAGGTTCAGTGCGATATCAAACAGTAAACACAATTGTAACCAAGCAATACCTTTCTTGTTGACATCTTAACTTGTACTGAATATTCATGTTTTAGTTTTGTTTCATGCAAATTCAATATTACATTTGAATGAATTTGCGGTGTCAAGTGTTAATTTCATCCCTAAATCACTCATACTATCTCTTGTGGTGCATTCGTGTCAGTTCATTGCTACACATTCCTTACTTTCTTTATTCAGGGAAGAAAATCACTGGAACTATGTAACCAAAATGTCTTGTAAGAATTTTTAAAAATTTAAAAAACAACGATCTCACTGACATATTGGAAGGTACAAAACGGCTGTAAAAATAGATATGAAGTATATCATTAACATTTATTGTCCTGAATGAACCATTTCACATGTCACATGTTATGTGATCAGCGAAAATAACCAATGATGTATATAGATCCGGCTTAACCAGACTAGTGAATTACGTATCTAAGGACTTACATTATCTTCGCATGTGGTGACTTGATACGAACAAATGCTAAAAACAGTTCATCTGAAGTAAAGAGGCAGAGTTGTGACAGGTATTAATACGAATTTTACGATTTATCAAGAACTTGTAGTAAAATATGTTATTTGTTGAATAGTAAGGTTTGGGGGAAATATTACCTGTCCTTGACAAATCGTCGATTATTATACGTATAATAATAGGCCTTATAACCTTATACTCGTAAGATTCTCAATCATAAACAAGTTGGATTCTACTTTGTCCTAAAAGTTGCTCTTCAAAAATTAGAAAACAAAATTGTACTGAACGTTTTTTTTTTGTGTGGAGAAATGGAGGTGTGGGGTGGGGGGGGGGGGGTGTGGAGTAAAA
>JAIPMN010002269.1:0-55221 GCA_020650975.1 Apostichopus californicus
GGACCACAATTACTTGGAATATTTGAGCCCAATCTTGCGATGATAATATTATGTGTATTGTCATATACCCCTACGCAAGGAACCACAGTGCCCTTGGGCTCTTGTTTATTTATGATTTTGTGTGTGTGTGTTTGAATATCACATATTTTTCTATGCTATGGATCTCATGTGAGGTTTCTATCCCTGTCAAGATTCATAGATGAATAGAATGTTGTAATATGTACCAGGGAAGGACAGAAAATCACAACCGAATGGGACATGCATGGTGATAGAAATTTTGAGTGATCAGTCCGTTCAGATGGAAAGATATTTTTTTTACACAAGTGAGCGAGAGATTGTACCCCGGCTCCAGATATGCAGCTATCCAGATCGGCTTATCTGCATTTAAGATACTATTCACTTTCTACCAACCACAGAGCCAGCTGTTGTCAGATGTATTATACAAACTAATCAGTTCAAATCAGCTTTTAATCTACTTAGAAATCATGTATAATGAAAGTTTTAGGGTAGTTTAGTTACATAACTATGTAATGCATTATGGGTGAAGGGGCAATAAAAAAATTGGATGCACAAGAATGTGTGTTTTACACCGATTCTGACTGCATCATCTGTACGGTGAAAATGTATCGACTTTACTTCAGGTGTTGATAATTGTGTCGTTAATGTTTAATTAGCAAAAGAAAACACTGTTATAGGTCTTATTTTAAAGTTATCGAAAGCATAGTAGACCAATTTTTCAAAACTTTTATAAATAATGATCACATTCATGGAGCTGTTTTAAATCTGAATCATGCCTTTCCCATTTACGGTTACACTTTATACGACATTTTCTGTGTTTTTATCGTTCAAGACTGTTCGGTACGAAAACTTGTGCCGTTGAAACGTCAATTTACCCATTCCATGAGATGAAACAAGAGTGAGGAAGAAGAAGTTTAAACTGGAGTATCTTTAAGAGTAAAAATATGGCCCAGTTCTATTTTATATTTTATTTTTCTCCTACAATTCAGTGTATTAGCCCTTGTATTCTACCTCATCAAAGTTGTGCTTTAGCTGCTTACGAGAAATATTATGCCGATAGCATATAGCATTTCATATTTACATATTTTTTTGGTAGCTTTTTTTTGTACCCCATCTGTAGCTCAAATCAAGGCATTGTGCAGAAAATTTGTCAGCTAATCGGAGAATTAACCTACAGAGTCATCAACATCTTTTTTCTGCTGTTAGTAACCTGAATAATCACTGTGTAAATTATAAGAATACATTACTATTTATCTTTAACAAATTTGATTCCATTTTGTATTAATGTTTTAGTACATTGTGGTACTTCTTGAGTGTCCAATCGTTAAAGGGGAATTCGGACATCTTACTCATAAAGTCAGAAATATATGTTTATTTTTTTTATTCTTCTTTTTTTTCTTCATTCAATAACTTTCTAATAATACTGTCTTAAGTCGGTGCTGGTAAAGAGTCTTTTTTAAGATGATTAATTTATTAAATTAATTATGAATTATGACAGGTTTTGTTTGTTTATTTTGGAATTCACCAGACATTTTCTTGCAAGCTTTCCTTTACTTTTGTCGTCTGCTAGTGGTATTAAGCAGACCTTATGCTTCCCATGTTGGTTTGGTGGAAGGTATTCAGTGGGCTGAGGATGTATGTGGTCAGTGGGTTGAGAATGGAATTAGTGGGCTGAGAATACTAATCAGTGGGCTGAGAATAGCAATCAGTGGGCTGAGAATGGAATTAGTGGGCTGAGAATAGAAATCAGTGGGCTGAGAATACTAATCAGTGGGCTGAGAATAGCAATCAGTGGGCTGAGAATAGCAATCAGTGGGCTGAGAATACTAATCAATGGGCTGAGAATAGCAATCAGTGGGCTGAGAATGGAATTAGTGGGCTGAGAATAGAAATCAGTGGGCTGAGAATAGCAATCAGTGGGCTGAAAATAGAAATCAGTGGGCTGACAATGGAATTAGTGGGCTGACAATGGGGTCAGTTTTCTTTCACTCCTATGTATACATGTATTTATTAATATACTCTGACAAGGCACTGTTTCTACACCTGTAATGTAAATTACAATAATTGGTTCCACAAAGTTTACATAAATTATTTTAAAATAAGGCTCAGTATTCACCTTTACCTTGAAATGGCACCTTGATTTATTTCACTGTAACAGAGGATCTATTTATTCAATATATTATAATTTAAGTTATTTCATGAGAGTCTAAACACATCATGTCTCTACTTGTAGTACTTGTTATGTATCTCATTTACCTCGAGTTTGCAGAGGAAATATCATTTCATTTTGTCAAATAAAAATATTTTTGGATTCTTCATTGATATTGCTGTATTTAGGAAAGTAAAAAACATCAATATTCCCATTATTCTCCCAAGTATTTAGGTATAAGAAAATATTTAACTCAGCAAAGTGTGTAGTTATAGCCCAAATGGGACTCATTTCTCAATGTTTTCATGCAAGGATTAATTATGTGTGCTTTATCATAAGTCTGTATACTATTTTGACCTTTTTGTTTTTTTTGTGGCTCTACTGAAATGTTTCAAACTTTTGTACTTTCTCACCAATTATTTCTGAAATTTGTCTACAAGAATAATTGATGTAGATATTGTAAGGTCAGTAGAAATAAAGTATGTACAGGTGAACAATTAGATCAGTGTATAAATGTCTTTTCTTGCTTTTGTACTTCTCCTAAAATTTAAGTTATTTCAAGTTATGAACCTTTTCCCTGAAGTTACTCTTGTAAAGTCCTGCGGGTGATGTATCGCTACAAAATGCAGACAGTATCTTTAGCTGGACCTGAGATGTCCATCGCTGTATCGTTTGTACACTGTGCTGTGGGTATTGACCGCAGCTGTTTGTACTGAGGTACACTAGTGTCTAATTACCGACGGTTAGCAAGCTGTGTGTGCATTTTCTGGGATCGATGGTGGTGTAACACTTCTGTTACACCTCATTCGAAAGTAGGTCAGATTACCGGCATTAGACGTTTCTTTTCGCGCGAGTCTTCACACCCTTTAAGTGCTGTTTAACTGTAATAGTAAACACCTTGTCTAAGGTTCAAACCCCAGATGGTGGTGTGTAACACTTCTGTTACACCTCATTCGAAACTAGGTCAGATTACCGGCATTAGACGTTTCTTTTCGCGCGAGTCTTCACACCCTTTAAGTGCTGTTTAACTGTAATAGTAAACACCTTGTCTAAGGTTCAAACCCCAGATGGTGGTGTGTAACACTTCTGTTACACCTCATTCGAAACTAGGTCAGATTACCGGCATTAGACGTTTCTTTTCGCGCGAGTCTTCACACCCTTTAAGTGCTGTTTAACTGTAATAGTAAACACCTTGTCTAAGGTTCAAACCCCAGATGGTGGTGTGTAACACTTCTGTTACACCTCATTCGAAACTAGGTCAGATTACCGGCATTAGACTTTTCTTTTTGCGCGAATCTTCACACCCTTTAAGTGCTGTTTAACTGTAATAGTAAACACCTTGTCTAAGGTTCAAACCCCAGAAGGTGAAATCTTAATATTCTGCCTTTGCTCCTTCCAATCTCCACCAGAGATATCATTTTGATTTTTCTGCTCTTTTCCTTCTTCCATCCACTCCTTGAACATCACCCTTTACAATTACGATTAAAACATTGAACACTTCTATCGCTTAGCATGCAACTTCCGAGGAACAACACAAAACCGGAAAACTAATTTATGAATAACAAAGGTTTGATTGACTGCTTAGAAATCACTGGCAAGATGCGTCGACCGGCCCTCTTTAATCGCTTCTATCGCTCAGTTTGCAACTTCAGAGGAACAATAGAAAACCGAAAAACTTTTACGACGAACAAAGGTTATCAAACCTTTTGTTGTCCCTAAAAGTTTTTCGGTTCTCTATTGTTCCTCTGAAGTTGCAAACTGAGCGATAGAAGTGTTGAAAGAGGGCGCTCGACGCATCTTGCCAGTGATACGTGATTTCAAAGTTTTAGAAGGTTTGATAAAACGCCCAGTGACAGCTTTGACCAAGTTTCCATTTCCCCCGGAAATCTGAAAACCGATCATTTTCACTATTAACCTCTAAACCGATCGTAAATTATCTTTGCTATATTGTTATGAAATGATTACTTTTGCAATTTCCTCCATCCATTCTGAGGTTGAAATATTAGAAACGAGCATTATTTCTTAACAGTTACTGTGGCGCAGTGGTTAGTGCTCTGGACTGAGAGAGTTGGGCAAACACTTTGTCATGAGTTCAAGCCCATGCCAGAGACATGCATTTTAATTTTCTGCTCTTTTCCTCCTTCCATTCTGAGGTTGAAATATTAGAAACGAGCATTATTTCTTAACAGTTACTGTGGCGCAGTGGTTAGTGCTCTGGACTGAGAGAGTTGGGCAAACACTTTGTCATGAGTTCAAGCCCATGCCAGAGACATGCATTTTAATTTTCTGTTCTTTTCCTCCTTCCATTCTGAGGTTGAAATATTAGAAACGAGCATTATTTCTTATCAGTTACTGTGGCGCAGTGGTTAGTGCTCTGGACTGAGAGAGTTGGGCAAACACTTTGTCATGAGTTCAAACCCATGCCAGAGACATGCATTTTAATTTTCTGCTCTTTTCCTCCTTCCATTCTGAGGTTGAAATATTAGAAACGAGCATTATTTCTTATCAGTTACTGTGGCGCAGTGGTTAGTGCTCTGGACTGAGAGAGTTGGGCAAACACTTTGTCATGAGTTCAAGCCCATGCCAGAGACATGCATATTATTTTTTTTCTCTTTACCTCCATCCATTCTGAGGTTGAAATATTAGAAACGAGCATTATTTCTTAACAGTTACTGTGGCGCAGTGGTTAGTGCTCTGGACTGAGAGAGTTGGGCAAACACTTTGTCATGAGTTCAAGCCCATGCCAGAGACATGCATTTTAATTTTCTGCTCTTTTCCTCCTTCCATTCTGAGGTTGAAATATTAGAAACGAGCATTATTTCTTATCAGTTACTGTGGCGCAGTGGTTAGTGCTCTGGACTGAGAGAGTTGGGCAAACACTTTGTCATGAGTTCAAGCCCATGCCAGAGACATGCATTTTAATTTTCTGCTCTTTTCCTTCTTCCATTCTGAGGTTGAAATATTAGAAACGAGCATTATTTCTTATCAGTTACTGTGGCGCAGTGGTTAGTGCTCTGGACTGAGAGAGTTGGACAAACACACTGTCATGAGTTCAAGCCCCCACCAGAGCCTTTTACTTTTCTGTTCTTTGGGACAAGCAGAAGTATAAAGGTAAGAAACGAAGTTTATTTCCTTGGGAACCAAAATGGTGTAATGGGTAGTTCCGTCTGTGATGCTACTGATCAGCACGGTTCAATCCCTGGGTGGGTTAGTGAATTCTGTAAAAGGAGTTCGCTGACAATCCGAAGTGGCCAAAGTGAGTTGTGCGGCCCCCCTCCCCCTGACAAGGTTCCCAAGCGGCCAAAGTGAGATGCGCGGCCACCTCCCCCTGACAAGGTTCCCAAGCGGCCAAAGTGAGATGGCTACTACCCCTCTCCCTGACAAGGTTCCCAAGCGGGTGAAGCGAGTTGGCTACTACCCCTCTCCCTGACAAGGTTCAGTGGAGAGGTCTCCCCTCTTCCTGACAAGGATCAGTGAAGAGAAAGTTTTGAAAAAAACCTAAGTCCAAACAACTGGATCTTTAAGTATTTGAAAAGCTTCCAATTTCAGTGTCCCACCTCATGGTCTAGTGGTACAAACAAATTTTGGCAACCTAAGATCCCCAGTTCAATCCCAACTTCTGCTGGTCTTTTACAAACACAAAATAAAAGCACACACACAAAACAATGAAAAATTGCATTACAAAAATGCATCCACTTATATTGCATCTATTTAGACCAAAAAGACAAATTCATTTAATTAGTACTCTTACACCATTTCTTCAAAAATGTTGCTAGAGAAGAATAACATTCGCTCCAAATATGTTTTACTGGTTAATGGATAATATAACGTAGGTTAATCTTTTCCATGCCAAATCGGTTCATGGGAGGATTTTTTTTCTTCACCCTAGTTAACATCCTTGAACTACCTGTCCCAAATCAAGTTGTCCCAATCAATATATGCTAAAAGTAGACAACCAAGTAAAGAACAGACAGTGAACTACCATTGACCTTTTTAAGCAAACGACAGCATATTAACTTCTTAGCAACAGTATTAATATAGATAACTGTACACTTTTGAACATTTTGGAACAAAAGGGAGCTTTTTTGGTGGGACTGACTTTAAGGATTTACTTGTAAGAAATATTTACTCACCATTGTGCCTAAAATTGAACAACACAAATGATGTTACAGCAATACAGATTCATTTTTATGTATGATACCTGTTGCACATCCAACTTAGAGGACCCTATTAAATGTTTGCAGATAATATCAATATTATTGTGTCAAAAACACGCAACCCCCTGGCAAGGGAAACACAGTGAATATACAGCAACCTGTGGGCTATCTAAACCAGAAATGCAAACATTGCACGGTGGTTCTTGATGATATTATTAAATACATCTCTTATGAAACTAACACATCTAAACGGATACAAGCTCTCCACAGATTAAATGTTTCATTGAGTTTCACTGACTTGAACAGTGGTGATAATGTTGCACTTCAACTGACATTTGTAAGATTACAGACACTATGAATGAATAACCATTCTACACTGTTGCTTGTCTTGACTCTGTACTCTAGCAAATAAAACCCAATCAGTAGCATCCATAACTTTTTCTTTTGAAAGCAGAACACTTTCAAAGCTTTTCAGCTTAGCTCTGCTTTGGACTGAAATGTCTCTGGCCTCCTCTTCCCCTTTCTCGTTACTTACATTATAATGAAGTCTTGACCAATACTGACCTCAAGTGATCAGCATGGTTCTTGCATTAATATGGACCTACCTATCAAGTATAAAGTTCATCCAAGTCCCACCCCCCCCCCCTTTTTTGCTGTTATTGAAGGTTTTCAAGTGACCTATGCTGACCTCCACCAACTTATAAGCATTAATGTGCAGACCAAAGGGATCTACATACCATTTATCAAGTTTCTACTAAGCTTAACGAGTCAGAATACCAATGCACTTAAGATGGCAAAACATCTGCTTAATTATTTCTTAAGGCAATTTTCCTCCTGGCTATCAGTCATAATTCGCAAAGTATAGAACAATTAAGGAGTTTTGAGACAAGTTTGCTGTTGTTGCTGCTATGATTTTTGGAAGATAGATGCTCTTAAAACCTGTGTTTCATTGCGTAAAATATCGCTTTGATTTAGGCATTGTAATGGAATAATAGCGGAATGTTTTCGCGCATCAATCTGCAGCTAAAAAGATTGGGAAAATGTACGCAGTCGCTCTAATCGAGCAGCAGTTCAAAGTAGCAGTGGGGTACTGTATTGGCTTAGGACTCGCGCACACCTAGTTACTGTTTAGTATATGCCTAGTAAAATAGAGGAGCCCTAATGTAACAGAAGTCAAGCTATCTAATTCGTATAGGTATTTTGTATTCACCTGTATCCCACGCCTCATCACTAGACAGATGTAGTAAACCATTGTATACATCTATTTTACAGATGTCGTAGGCCTATTTTTAATTGTTTGAGACACTATAGTAGGCCTAGCTGCTTATTTATGATTCTGCGTAATGTTTTACTTTGTTCATACATTTTGGGGAAAGGTTAAATTTCATATTGCACAGAAACATAATATTCCAATGTACAATTACGTAGCACAGATTGCATCTTTCTTCACAGAAAGTATTGATGTTGTAGATCTGTACTATGGAGACTTGAACAGCATTCATAGGCCTAGTGGCGAGTTAAATTTGGCGAGTACTTTTAAAAATATTTGTCGAGGCCTGTAAACCGATAAGACATGATTTCTCATGGTAGAAATCATGGATACTTTTCATACATGGTATATGGAGTTGCCATATTGAGTACAATAATATATAGATACAATTTTAAAAAGTTCCTCGTGATTTGAGAAAGAAGGTTCCAAGTAAAATATATTCACAACAAGTCCAAATCGAGAACATCCAAATGAAGTAGTACTATCCTCCAGGTAAATGGATGGACGGAAAGTAGTTCAACAAGCGAGAGAGAGAGAGATAAATCAGTGTAGATGTATTCATTGCGTATGGTACAGTCAAAACCAAGTGGAAGCAGGCACGGCCAGAACAGAACGACAATGTCAAATTCGGCAAAGTAGAACGGCGTGGACATAATGAAAAGATAGGCAACATGTGTAGTAAAGAGAAGACACCCTTCTTGTTGGGCGGATCTGTTTTTACCTCCATGGGCGGATTGAATAGATTAAATCTACTCTCAAAGCCGAGGAGCTAGCGAGGCGTAGCGATTACGTAACACCTTGTATTAATACATTCCTAAGGTATACACAATCAATTATACGTACGCTGTATTCCGAAGGTACACAATTAGACTTACCATGGAGGTAAAAACAGAACCTCCACCATGGACTTACCTACTTACAACAGATTAACATTCCTTGCATATAATGCACAGACCTCATAACAGGGTTAGCTGTTTGAAATGGAAAATCTCAGTTTCAGATTTTGCATAATTTATGACATTTTATCTGACGAGGTCTCCTGAGGTATGGTTGATGTCTGGATGTATCCAGAGGAGATGAACACCCACCTTTCAACCTCTCACAAAAGTTGTGATCTAAAAGTGTTGCAGAATGCACCATTTGACATCTAAAATGTTACTCTTTTTTGGGGGGAGGGGGGTTGTGGGGGAGGGGGGTTTGCGGGGGGAGCGGTAGTCGGATTGTTTCCTGTGAGGAAGTTGAAGATAGACCATTGGACATAACCAGTGTGCACACAGGGGAAGTGTGACTTGGAACAATGAGCTACTCCTACCAGTGTGCACAGAGGGGGAAGTGTGATATAGAACAATGGACTTCTCCTACCAGTGTGAACCTGGTGAAGTGTTACAAAGAACAATGGGTTTTAATTTGGAGAGTAGCCAGGCTGTGGTCCCCCATCCCACTTACATTCTACTGTGCCTCCTCCCATGCACTCCCCTTCAAGACATGTATTTTACCCCTTCTTGAGTTGTTGGTGTGCCCCTCCATAGTTTTTTAATTTTAGCAAAACTCTGCAAGGTGTCACAATTCCATGTTGAAAGTCCTGTCTGTACTGTAACAGAGATGATGGTTAACATCAAAGATGACCAAGACAGACTCATTCATATTTTTTTTGGAATATACTGTATAATTGGCATACCTGAACATAACATATATAGTAACATTGGTGGTTCTTTCTCAATTTCAGGGAAGACTACAATACAAAATATTAGTGAAACCATTAACCTTGAATCAGTAAAATGCTTAACATTTGTGTAAATATTTCAAATAGGTAAAAAATAATAACACTGGCTACTGTTGATAATTACAGGTTTTTTTTTTCTTTCTTTCATTTAAAAAGATAATATATTGTTTTAATACAAGAAATATAAAACGTACAAAATAAAAACAATACATGAATGCTACTGTAAAAAAAAACCAATTCAAAAAAGAAATGAATATTAAGTAAAGAGAAAACATTAAAAGATGCCCAGATTTGATTCCAAGCTGGTTTCAGATCCCAAAGAACTAACCTTACAGCAATTCAAATACCCCACATAGCAGTCACAGCAACCCCCCCCCCCCTCCCTCCCTAGATTTGAACTCTCACATGGGCATATCCACAGCGAGGTTGGGATCCAGGGGGAAGGCCCCTCTTCCAAAATTTCTTGTGGGCACAAAACATCAGTGTAAACATTATTTTGCTCGAAACAAAGTACATAATGGAAAAGTTTAGCGATTAATTAACCAGCAAGCTTTTCCTAATTTCTTACTGACAGTTTTCTTCTGCACAGCTACTTGGGTGGTAATTTCGGGTTTTACCAATACTGGTCCCCCCCCCCCCTCTCCAGGCACCCCATTCTTCTCAGAAATCCCAGATCTGCCATTGTCTTGCACTTTACAATGTACATAAACAAACAAAGAAATATCTGTCTGAACAACTTCAGTTTGCAGCTGATGAGAGAAAAATGAAATTTCTTTCTTTCAAGTTGATCGATATTAACTTTAAGACAAGTATGGCTAACATAGCTAAGATCTAAGTATCATTCTACTAATAAAAGTATAATTGGGACTTGAAATTGAGATGTACTTCCACGAAACGTTTGTATATAAAAGTCTGACAGATAAATAGAAAAGAATAATAATGCAGTTTGTAAATATCAAGTACAATGGGATTGCTGTATATATATATACTGTTGTGTGATTAATTTATGCCAATAAAATTGCTTAATATTCGGCAATGTATTTCTACTGTATTTTATGTCTTTTTGTTTGTTTTTTCTCTCGTATTTGGAATATAATGTATATGTAAGATGTAAAACGAATGCCAATCTGACTACTAACTTGGCTCAATTAAAGTATATGCAGGAAATACATCATAAAACCTTGTTTAAAGACTTCTATATTTTGAAGAATTTGTAAGAATACTATATCAATAACTCCCTTGCACATGTTAATAGTAATTAATCAAAATTGTAACAGAAGTGCAATCTTCAGATCAAAATATATTGGCATATTTCTTCTTTTTTTTGTACAATTTCCTGTCATATTTTTCTTTTCTGCTTAAACACACATATATAGCATATTATGTCAAGTTTTAATGATATATTCCCAGCCCTGACAAGAATGGGAGGGGATGTGAGGGGTATACAGCAGCAAGGCCCAGGGTTAATGAGGGGCCGAGGACACTACGGGATAAAGAATAATATATTGCATATTTTCATAATATACTGTACTTCAAAAAGGCAGCCCAGAGATATAATAATACACCCTGGGACCTGACCTGTCTCTGGTTACTCTTGTATGTATTCCAGCTTAATGTGAAAAGAATTTGTATTTAGCGATATACTTGACGCAGCAATGAATGGTGGTTATTATTCTTTGTTCTTTGCACATAGTTTGGTCAACATCAATAGAATCAAATGATGAGTATGTAGGCAATGTAAAAGGTTCCAAGCCATTTGAAAATAGAATTCAGGATTATCTTGGAAAGCAGAGAACTTGCTATGGCCCATATAATCCCCCACCCCTATCTTTTCTTCAAATTAGTAAAAGTGACACATATAAGGCAGTCTACCCACACAGATGGGTAGATAAAAAGTTAAAAAATTCGACGTATTTTGAAAAGAACGAATATAAAATACAATAGAACACATGCTAGGTTTTACAACGTACAGAACTAACAGACACTACGATTACAGCTTGTTAATAAATGTGTTTGATACAAAGAAATATAGAATCAATCCAAAACGTACCCTTACATGGAATTACTCACAAAAAGACTGGAAAAATGTTTAATACACCGAGTACTCGTGGACAGGTTATGTTGGTAAACTTTTTGTGAGTTGCCAAACATCTTAGTTCACATTGAATTATTTGATTTTTTTTCACATTCTCATTTTGTTTTTACAAGTTAGATACTAAAAACATAAAAGAGGGGGGGGGGGGAATGTTGGAATATTTTGTACACATAACATAAATATTGAAATATCATACATAATAAAAAGAAGGCAAACATTTACTAGAAATCTATTGTTTTATGTGGTCCAAAATGCAGGTTAATAAATATAGGAAGTTTATGTACAGAGAAGTGTTGAAAATTAAAATACAGTTTAACAACAGGTTGTAAAATCCACTCGGGTACCTGGATGATCCACAAAAAAATGAAGAAGAAAAAAAGGAATACACTAAATAATAAATTGTGGCCATTAAAAGTTGAGAAGGTGCAAATCTAGCATGTATGTATGTATGTATATGTACATATATATGTATGGTATATGTAAAGATATGAATATTCATAAATGCAGCCGGACAGTGGTAAGGCACACAATGCTCCCTGATCACTTAATAACAGTATGTTTGTGCTCATTAATACACATTATGTCTACTATATTAACTGCAACAAATAACAAGTGTGCGCAAAAATATGGCAGCATTCGAAATGTCAGCTAGTGCAAGTTTAAAAAAGTTGCCTCGCGAGTTTGAACGGCAATTGTATTGGACGGATTCAAAAGTATAGGTCGTACAAAGGTATTTTTTTTTTTCGATCAATTTCAATTTTGGAATAAAATTATGGCCATCAATTTTACCAGCCTTTTAATAGCACTTTATGACCTAATTCTTAGGGCTTAATAGAAACGACAGATATATAACCTCTATGACAGAATACACTGTATTATCTATGTACAATTTATACAAATGGTTTTGCATATTCAAGTTTGTGTAACATAGGAATATTGTGCATGACAGCAATGATTAATTGCCAACCTATGAAGCCAAAATGAATTTTGCAAACTAACCTTATTAAACAAACGTAAAAATAATGAATGCCAGCTATTTATCATACAGGAAATATATTCTGCTGGCTTCCGTAAGCTTCCAAGAAAAAGTAATTGACAAATCAGAAACTGTGGCCAATTGAAGAGGAATTGATGTGATGTGATAGATTATTTAAGTAATCAATCGATCATTTAATCAATTATCACTCAATCGTTCAATGCGGCATTCATTCAATGCGGCTCTCTGGTGTTTCAACTGAGGGCGCCGTCACATTGGTCCTTATGTGCAAGATCTCTACTGTTAAACAATCTCTAAAACAAAGTATTAAACAGGATCGTGTGAAAGTGCTAACAAACTGCGTTCAATTCTTCTATACTGACTCGCTGGACGATTGACTAAGTTAACGGTTCAACTTGTGCAGTCTGACCGAACAAGAAACATGCTTTAGCCAACACAAGGATCTATCGGTACCTAAAGTTCACTTGACTTGAAACTTCACAAAAATATGTTTGAAATATCTCTTCGCCAATATTTACGAATAAAATTGTATGATATATAAACTAGTGATCAGCCGTTATGATCTGCATTCAAAGACTGCAGCTTGCCAAGTTTTGTGGACCTAGCTATGACTGATAGGACAGGGCCCTCTTTTAATATCGTGCATGGCTGGCAAGCCCCACTTGCTCATCTGTATAGCTTTATATCTCCATTCCTGGAAGTCAAATATTGTCAACTGTTAGGCAACCATTTGTTGTAAATTTCTAAACAGTTGTGCAAGTACTGTATATAAACCCATAGCTCAGTACACAAATTCCATCATCTAACCCATTCAATGTTGGCATGGATGTTTTGCCAAAAAAAAATTTCAATAAAAACAGAACAACCCTCAGACAAGAGTAAAATTCTTACTGCTGTGGGTCTAGACATGCACCCTCTATCAGGGATGTTGTTATCAATCATCATAGAACATTCTTTAGGCATACTTACAACTGGATCACCTGGGTCAAATTTTTGACTTTTAGAAAGAGGCATAAAAATATGTAAAAATAATCCCCTCAGATCGTACAAACAATGACAATGAAAAACATTTTGACTGTTCGTAAGTACCTGAATAAAAAAAATATATATAACAACTTGGTCCCTGGAGTGATAAACAAAACCATCAGATAAGAAATATCTTAGGAACGTAGTCAAGTACTTTTAAAAAAAAAACTTTTTTGAAAAATGACGAATACGATGAGGTAGAATGACACTCACCCTGTCTGTTAAAGAAATTGGTTACCTCACAAATCACAAATCCTTGGAACGTCAACAACCAATCCCCGTTCGTAATTCATGAAATTTACAAAGCTTCACTTTGAACACTAAATTACACAATTACTTTCCACACAACCAGTTTACATGTACACCCATATAAGAGCTAAAACAAGGTATAGTACTCAAACAGGAGAGATAAAGTTGCATTCTTTTTCACAGCAGTCAATTTTTGGTCCATTTTGGCAAGTTGTAAAAGTTTACTAATCATGCAAGAACAAAAAATTGACTTACTTTTTCTTGTTGGCAATTAAAATGGTCCACTGCTTTGTTTGGTTATGTTTCTATTCTTTCTACTCATATCTAGATACATTACAATGACTAAACAATCTCTATTTACGGAGAGAGAAAAAATTAAGAAACCGAGTTTGTAAGTGAACTGGTTTAAGAGAATTAAACAAATATCTTTATGGTTGTTAAAATGTTATGAGAAAGGATGAATTCATATGACTCGTGAATAAATGAACTAAAACCAAGATATGGTGTTGAAGTTAGATAAATTTCCAAACGTGAGAGTAGTAAATACAACGAATACAAAGAGGAACGCTAAAATCTTCCAAATAGTAATGCTGAAAAGAACACAGAACAGTAATTAGTGTAATAAACAAAGGCTAACAACGAATAGGTCACAATTCTGTACACTGTCACCAATCTTTCACTGGCCGCCATTAGTTAAAAGCATCAAATGACACATATGAATGCTGAAATGAATAATTTTTTCGCTCTAATTTTCCTGTATTGAACCAGGATATCTTATAAGACTTCTTCCTGTTCTTGTCTCTCACAGTTTCAGAGGTTCTTCCTCTGTGAATATTGAAATTTCATGAAAAAGAGAGGCACATACCACTTTCCAAACAGCCCAGAAAAAGGGAAAAAAATGCCTACAGTGGCATGCTCTGATTATGGTTGCCTGGCAACTATGACAAACTTGTATTACCTGTAGAGAATAGGAAGAATTCATCTCTTACATCGAGAAGGGAACACACACGTTATTAATTGTTCAAGAAATCGACTCTTGCTTCAACTTTCTTGCCGGTCGTCACGTCTAGAGCATCGACTCTCATCTCTGTATCGCCAAAGTGCATGGAGAGCTGTAACTCTCGTCTCCTCGTTGCTGGTTTACTCTGACTCCTGAGATCGATGGTGAGGGTGCCGCATTGACGGACTTGATCGTCCGTGATGAAACGAGCGTTCTCGTTCTCGGAGCAGTAGATGTTGATCTTGATCGCTTCTTGCTCTGCGCTCGCCGGGGCGTAACTCCGTGTCACCTTTTCGCCGGCTGAGATGGACTGATCCGCCATCACAAAGACATCGAAAACATCACGACACCATTCCACGCCGTCCTTGACGATCTTCTTCTCTTCCGGATGGATCTTGGAGTTAAACTTGTTGAGGGCACCGACGCCGTACATGAGCCTCGTTCTTCTGGCGCTCACCGCCCACGGATTTTGGCCAAACATTACGGCTCCCTTCATGGTCGCTAAACCGACCTCTTGAGGAATGACAACTTTGAGAAAGTCCTTGTACTTGTCTCGGATTTTGTTCTGGAGTAACGGTGATTCTGCAAATCCGCCAGCCAAAAACAGATGGGATATTCCTTTCAGTTCCGGTTTGGCCAGGACTTGATCTACCTTCTCCAAAAGTTGATCGGTCGTGGGTGAGAATAGTTTCAACATGCCCTTTGGTGAAAACCTTAGCATACCAGGAGCTGAAAGAGGCAACAAAACAAAATTCATAATTCCCTAAGAAATAAAAAAAAAAAGTGTTCATTGATTTAACTTCTCTCTATAGCCTAGTATACAGCATGTTTGATGCAAATTTGCCTTTAATTATTTTTTTTTTCTGTGTTGTAAATACACCACTCCTTCACAAAAATCAAATTCATAGGTAGAAAAAATAGTCAAGTGAACTTCTGTAACCAAAATAGTGTATTAAACCCACTTTTGCATCATAATATTCAAAAAGTTTAAATAAATACAGATAAAAATATAGATTGAAGGCTATTAAACAGACAAACTTTGATCAAAACTTACTCTGACCACTCCACTTCACATCTTCGCAGTTGTATTCTAGCAAGGTCTGTTCCACCGTTAAGTTGCCATTGGTAAACTTCTTGTAATAGTCGATGAACGAGAATGGGAGGGAGACATTCAGGTAGTTTGCTTTCCAGGGGTTTGCGTTTCTCTTACGAGCTTCAAAAGCTATCAACAAATCCACCCACCCGGCTGGTCTCATAAGCTGCCGAAAGAATTATAAAATGGAATTGTAAACATCTCCACCCTAATAAGAATTGAACTTCACACTACAAGTATCAACAATGCATGACACAACAGATACACTTTGATTTTTTAATTCGACCTCATAATCTTCCTATTTCACGGGAGTAGCTTCATCCTTCAATGTTGTGGCTCAATGAATCGGCTACAAAATTTCACTGTGGACAGCAATATCCATTTCATACCCACCCCTGTGTGTAATAATTGTAACAATTCCCCCCCCCCCTCCTAGTGGGAAGGGAGGGTGAGTCCTTTTTTCTTATGATTATTTTATTTTCTCTATCTTGCTCATGGAGTGATCTATTTGTTAGCCTACATGGTTGTTTTAGTTCACTTCCTTTCATCTTGATACTTTACTATTCCTAATACTTCGCTTGTTATTTTGATATGTGAAAGATGAAACTGTCGAGACCAAACCGCTCTTGGACAATATCCAATGCTCATCTTGGGACATTTCAACAAATCTCATTCTCCTCTGGTTCAGGAGCAACATGAAACATGTTATCAAATTCAAATATTAATCGTCTCTGGACTGACCTTAAACTCTTGGATAAAATCTTCTCCGAAGATGTCGACCATTAAGCTTATAAAAGCTTCATCTACGTTGCCAGAGCCAAACATCCCTCCCGAGGCCTTGTGTAACTCCTTCAGTGTTCCCGACTCTTCTTCCACTTCATGAACTGTGATGTCCACCGTACCGCCACCACAATCAACGACCACGTACCTCGAACCTATAACAAGAGGAAAAGTAGGTTTATGCTTAGTTCTGGATTCTTGGAGTTATGTGAACGAGAAGAAAATAAAGCAAGAGGGATTCTCGAGACTGAAGGTCACCGTATTAAAGGAATGTTCCCATACTCTAGATATGACTGTTTAAATGATTGTAAACAAGTTTTACGATATAAACCCTCCTCCATTACCCCCAGAGAGTGGATCTTGTTATCGTGGCAGATGTTCTGTGATAGCTTTACCTTCTTGTTGTAGCAGTGTTTTTTAATTATCCATGTGGAATGTTAACAACAACTCTTTACTTGTCCATGGTCACTGCAGTTTGAATTTTCATCAATTGCAAAGAATATGCCACATTTTCAATAGTGGATAAAATGATTTGTACATTATGGAGAAAGACATTATTCAGCTCAAGTGCCATAATGATATCAATCACTCAGTTGTTGCCCAATGCATTCAGTTTGTTTCTACACAAAATAAAAAGTGGTATAAGGCTATGTTTTTGACCTACAGATACAGAATAAACAGCAAGTTTGTTACATAATGAACTTCAACTACAAGAAGATCCATTTAAAGGTCATCAGCTGTGCTCTCAAATTTAAGCATGCTAAATACTGGTAGCAAATTTCAAGAGAACTTATTCGAGGCTCTAGCCCTCTATATTAATTCCAGATAAAGAGAAGGATTCAATAAGACGTTGACATGTCTCAATAAGGCAAATTGTTTTGAGGGTGACAATAAACTGCTTGTTGAAATCCATGTATTAAGCAGAGAGTAATTTATCCAGTATCAACATAGCAGAATGCTACACAAAAGTGAGCAAATTGCTATACAAATGTATGTATGTATGTATTTTAAATCCTCCTGCAAGCAGGAACTTGCGAAGAAGCCTCGTTGGCTTATCAAAGCTGCAAGCTGACCGAAGTCAGTCTCTTACATTCACATTTAACGTCCATGATTATGAATTGTTAATTGTCAACAACTCTGTAACTGGACGACATACATTAATCTGGGATTGACTCGAACCGGGGACCTTATGATTGAAAGGCACCGACGTTAACCACTGAGCTAACACTCCTAAAAGCAAAGATGCAAAGATGTATGCAAATGCAAAGATGTATAGCAGTGTTGTATACAAGGGCCATAGTACTGTATACTTTATATTCTTATATATTTATATTCTTTTCTTACCTTGCTTCACATCTTCGATGACCTTCATATCAGGGTCGTGTCCTTTACCCATACTACCCCGCAACCACCTCTCTCTCCTCAGAGCCATCCTCTCCGGCATTAACTGCTTCATACTGAGTTTCCCGATGAAGATGGAAGCTGCCTCTGGTTCTAGAGCTATCATCAACTGACTTGGCCTCGATGGAGAAGCAATACCAGCCTAAAATGAGAATTAACACCAAACAATTTGTTATCCTGTCAACTGTTTACTTTTCATTATTTTCCTTTCAAAGTAATTTTTTTGAGTATCTGTTGTATTTATGCCATTTATACTGATGAACCATGTTTAATTGTGAAATTTTCTTTTCAAAATAACACAGAATGATCATAAGATGTATACTGTGGGAGAGATATGTAGGTTTTGGTGAATAAATAATAAATTGGTGAATAAACATCACCTTTGGGTCTTTAAAACTCCCCTTCGATTGAATCATACATAGGCCTACGATTATGTTTTGTTTTTATTTCAGAATTTCAAAATTTCAAAATACAGAGGCGATATCAATGTATCATTTAACCTCATTGGCTGGGATATTTAGCTACAGTGCAATGCACTCTGAATATAATGTAAAACACTAGTAGTACGCAGAGCGACCACAAAAGCTGATTTTGGTTGTCTGATCAGATATTTGGTCATCTCGGATGATCGGACAACCGTTACAAACAATTTTCCCAGTACCTTATATGCTGCTTGTCTCATAAATTGCTTGGCAGGCTGTCTCCAGATAGCAGGTACTGTGAGGACCCATCTAATGTCGCCCTCATCGATAGCGCCGTCATCCATAGACAAATCTGCCAACTCCTCTAAGAAGCGATCCTTGAGAAACCTGAAGGTGAGCTGGAATACCGTCAGGGCCTTGACCTTGGTACCGTTAGACGCCTCTATCTCTGTGTCAATGTTAAGATTCTGTCAAAAGTCGAGATGAAATTAAATGAAGAGCCATGATTAGGAGGCGATAGAATGAGCAAAAACATAAATGAACAAACCAATGACCGATATTAGCAGTCCACAAACGATTACGCCCACATTAACCCATGACCTTGCACGAGGCCTGAGCCATGACCCACCAGAAACATGATCGTCATAGGAATAGTGCAATAGTTACGCGGGTATCCTCCCAGGTTCAGCTAAGACGCACTTGAGACTTAGAACTAGCTAATTGTCAATTATCTGTCCCGCAATTTTCAAATATATTTCTATAATTCATATGTATATGTTACTCTTCCATTGTGTTATTATACAAAAATATGTACATTTTTTTTTCACATATTGTGACAATAATCCAAATAAAACTATGGGCAATTTCTGCAGAAGTATCTTTCACTAATCATTGTGCCGTTTTGGTACCTTGTATGACTTCAATCTACTTAAAATGACTATAACGAATCTGGAATTAAAATACTTGGACAATCTCAAGTGATTACCGTCCTTAGTTTGAACACAAACCCAAGAGAGGTCTCAAAAGATAAATGTTTTAATATCTCTTCAATCGTTACATCATGTTCCTTCAATGTCCCCTCCCCTGCCACCCCCCCCCCCACACCTGTTCACCCATCCATCTAACATTCTGACTACTGAATGATTATTTTCTGAAAACTTTTCACTCTGCAGTTCGAGATAAATCGCCAGAGATGAAAGACAAAATTTTTATATGTGCGATGACCTGGGTAACTATTTTATATTTGCCAAGCTCTTTAACTGGACCGACCAGTGTTGACAAGCAGACTGTTTGTTTGTTTGTCAGCATTCCTTATTCCCCGGTAAACTAACTAAATTCTAACCGGCTTCCACTAACGGCTCATGTTTGTCAGTGTTGTTGTTTTAAGTTTACCTGGAGGGTCCAGTGGTAATGAGAGAGCTTAAGAGTACTATATTAAACTTGTACAGTAAACAATATTAATAATGGTCAACTTGAAACCAGCCACTGCTGGACAGGTTTGTGAATATATATACTCTTAAATATGAGTGCCATCTTTCAACTTTTTCTTACCTTTTAAAGTGTAGTACTTAATATTTAATATTGCCCACTTGTAATATCACACGTACCTTCAATTTGTGTGAACACGACAACCTCAGGTACAAACCATTCTGATATTAACTACCTGTGCATACAATTGACCGGACCGGTTCCTGTTCCCTGAGCAAGTGTCTGCTTAATACAGTATTCTGCTCAGTTATTCTCTACCTAAGACACAAATCTTCAATTTTACATTGTCATAACGTGTAAATAACTTTCACTCAATACATAAGAGTTTGCAATGTAAAAACATGCCATAATATATTTCCTATTACTTACCACTTACCCAGTACATTATTAATGTGTATTACTAAAGCAGCTCAGAAACCATTTGATCCTAATCCTTAATCCCAGAGACTAATTTATCTTGTACAGCATACTAAGATGCAATGCAAAGATACTGTGCAATCAAGCTATTATACATAAACAAGTACGCATAGCAATCTTTGTACAAATTCAAATGCTATTTTATTCCATGATGGCTGTGATATTAAATTATTACAATTCTACATCCCTCCCTCCCTCCCTCCTCCCCACCCACCCCCTTCCTCTCCCTCCCTGCCACCTCCTTTCATACTTCCACTCCATGGACAGTAGTTTTCCCTCTACATACAGGGACAAAACTAAAATCATTGTTATGTAGAACGATAAGAAAATCATTTCCTTTCATAAATGACTGAAATCCAATATTTACTACAAAGTAATTGTAAACTGAAAAGTTTCTTGAACTCGGAAAAGGTCATTGCAAAAGGGCAAAACAAAAATGTAGAAAATGTGTGACTCTAAGAATCTCTTTTGACAAAATGGAGAAAGAAAGAAAAGAATGATCATTGGAATGTTTTGATATGACTTCAAAGCAGGTTATTGAGTTAAAGTTTTAAATCACTACCTTCCCTAAAATGATCTACATTCCATCACAAAATTATTTAAGTAGAGCACAGAGATCCTGGGTTATAGGAAGAGAATCGAACCTGTGACCTTAGAATTCAAAGCCCTGGGCTCTACCTAACGACATATACTGCCTTAGTTGGTGACGGCTACTATACTAAATAAAATAAAACTGTTAGCAAACTGCTTATCCACTAGAGAGCCTGTGTAGGAGAATGTGTAATAGTAAGTTGGCCTGATGTTTCGATCCTAGCAGGATCTTCTTCAAAGGCTAAATGACAAGTAACAGTAACAGGCGGGACAGGTGGGGCTACTATACTAGTCCGTTTTTTTCTTGTTGATTCAAGCTAAATTAGTCAATCTCCATACTTTTCAAACCATGAGGTGTAGTTTCATAACATCCATTTACCTATCATTATGCCTAAGAACTCTTTGTTTTTCTTTTTTTCATGTTGTTTTTATATTCATGTTGTTTAGTAGGCTCCAGCTACTTACAACATAACTTAAACTTAGCAGATAGATAGCAAAGAATAGTTTATGCTGGCCTTTGTATGGTATATTCCCAGCTACAAGAGGAACCCCATATCATAGTACACTGCTGCACAACTAACATCACCTTCACATCTAACATAGCATATTGAAATAGTATCAAATCTAAGACAGACAGACTGGTGGATACTTTTAAACAGTGGCACAACTTCTCGTTTCACCCTGACATTCAGATCAGAATCTGATAGAACCACATTCAACACATCACCACCTTTCTTCTCATGGTCAAAAACCAAAAACATGACAGAATTTGTACCATTCCCCCTCCAAATCATTTTGGATTTAAGCATTTGTGTAAAAGGAGTGCTCTTCCTCTTGCCATCCATTAAAAGTGTGCAATTAATAGTTTTGTAATCTAAAGTGCCTCGATGTAAAGCTGTTCTGACAACACACAGACTTTTACACCCTCTTTCAAAGTGGAGTAGGCCACAAAAGTTGTTGCTCTTACTTAGTGGTATTTTACTCCCTCTGGAAATGCACATACATGTGGTGTGTGTGTGTATTTTACTATACAGACAGGTAGATATGTGGTGTGTGGGCTGTTAATGGTTTTCAATGCATATGGTTGGTCTGTTTGTGACTGAACTTGTACTGTAGTGACCACTACAATCTTTGTCTTCTTTGAAAACAATATGAAACAAAATGTGTATACATCTAAAATGATTTTAAATTGCCAAAGATCTAACTGAAGTGTCCTGGGAATGTATTGGCACATGATAATCATTATAAATACCAAATTTTCATGTGGAAATATTTGAATAATATTTGAAAATTTCTGGTAACTTTCTCTTTTCATTTTTTTTGTGCTAGCTCGTTTAAACTTTAAATGATTGTCTGCAAGTGAGAGATATGTAATTTTGAACACCCTCTTATGATTTAAATTATTAGAAGTTCTTCAAAGAGTTTAGGTTTATTCTACGGCTCTGAGATTCTTTGGGTGACCTACAGCGGCATTTCCTATTGGTTCTAATATTTTGACCAAATCCTGTAATATTCATACCCATCAATCTATAGTTGAGAGATCTCTGTAGGTTAATGCTTCAAATTTGAAAGATACATACGCTGGTTAGTTTTAAATTTATTTTATATCCCACAAATTTCCTGTAAAGTGGTTTTTCTTTGAGTTTGCAACCCTTGGAATTTAATGCCCTAACTTCCTCATTCCTGTAACAAATTTGGTTGACTACAGTCAAGTATGATAAATAAAGATATTCGACATATTTGATACGAAATGATGATTCACTTGAGACAGACAACTTGTTGACACGCCCAAAGAATAAAAAAAACAGCTTCTGAAGTGTCCACATTTGAACAAAATAAACAATTATTCATTGAAACAGTAAAAAACAGCCAAGAAAACAGTTCTTTAAACCAAGGTTAAAGTCAGTGAATTATTTTTTTCCACAAATTCTTCTTCTCATCTTTCTTGTTTGAAATCTGCACATAGAGATAGATATGCCTACATACACATGACACTGATCCAACATGATTTAACCCACCAAAGCCACTTAATTCAGTTTGTTACCACGGCAACCTCTTATTCACATTGCCAGATAGAGAAAGTCAATTTTTTTTTCCTTTTTCTTTTATTTTTTTATAACATTCCTGAGCGCTCAATTTTGGATGCATTCTACAAATATCTCAGAGAACATTGTCATCAGTTTCAGCCCTGGCGCTCTGAAAGGGATCACTAACCCTAATAATGACATCACGGGAGGCTAGCTCATCGGGGTGCACAGCAGTGTTTTGGCTCACCCAGTTCCCCTCACGTAACATGCAGTCATTTAGATAAAACCAGCAGTATATAGTTGAGAGTTAGTGTTCCAAGCATGTACTACTACTACAGTTATATAAGGTTCTGCAGACAAGCCTCCTTCTATCCACACATACCCTTAGGGTTACAGCTGTGCTGATCCAGGCTTTGACTGTGACCTTTCATTTCAAGGGACTGACCTCTGGGCTATCAAACTTTTGTTATGATTCTCCAATAAAAAAAATGCCTCTTTTTATCACAAAAATACTTAAAAACCTGGTTGATGTCATATTTCTCAGGGTTGTTTCTGGTATGTCAAGTATTTCTGTTGTGGAGGATTGCCATAGTATTGTTTTTGAGTTTTGAGTTGTATCCAAACCATTTCACCACAAAAATGTGAGTAGCCACTGACTGGTCCAAAGTAGATAGAACAAGGCCTGCATTGTGTGTGTATGTGTGTGCTTTAGGGGTCTATGCAAAGAAACCACAGGAACCTGTTTAGCAATGATGATCTAATATTTAGTCACTTTACCCTACCTAATCTGTACTACTATGCAATTCTAATGTTATCACCACTCACATTAATGCTATATTAACTACAGTAGTGATCTTTGAAGGTTGGCTAAAAGTGACACACACCTATTTAATCCCCCACCTCTTCCCCCTCCCCACCTGACCCTCCTCTTTCCAGGTAGAAAAAAACTGGCACAAACAGTAGAGCAATGTACTTGTATATTAGAAATATTCTCTCTTGTTAAAATACACCAAGCAGTGACAACTTTCCCAAATTTAAACTACATTGGCCAGCAGGGTGAAGCTACTACTTTTTTATATATATTTTTTTCATTTCAAAATATTGCATGTACAACACCAAAGCTGAAGCTGTTAATACTTGAGGATATAATGCAGAAATGAATTATATCACTGTAAGCATTAACAGCGTATGCAGATTATAACAGCCAATTACTACACTACAAACATCTTTATGATATAAATTACTAGAAACTAAAGATCTAATCAACAGGCTGTTTGTTAGATCTGGCTCCGCTTCCAGTAACAGATAAACCAATCAAGAGAGAGGATCTTCAACTAACTAGGACTTGCCATGTTTGGTTGTGTTTTGTATGTGAAACTGAAAGAGGTACCTCTAATTGCATTCTGGGATATCTTGTTACATTATTAAACTCTATTGTGACATGTGTAAAAGAAAAGGAGCAAAAAAACAATCTGCCAGTGCAAAACACCTGTACACATCGATTTCATTTCTTTAGAATCAGGGAACTGTCTGCCTCCAAGTTTAAAATGAGTGTTCAAATCTGTTAACAGGGATCACTGTCTAATGAGAAGAAATTTTGGGCAAGTAAAGCCACAGATCTTGAGAAGTTATGGTGTGTGCCACGTAATTATTCACTATTCAAATTATTTCCTGACAAAGGTATTTTTCACCCTTCTCTTATTTTTGCTCAATTGCTCATGTTCTATAATTACTAGCCACACTTGCAAGCTGTTGACAGGAAAAATCCTGTTGATTTTATTTCTACTTTTCTCTTTACCTCTGAATGTCAAAAGAGGTATCCAGTAATAAATTAAAGCATTGTTTTATCTTCTATTTTCCTAGAATTATTATCCAGTATACATCACAGCAGTTTCCTATGTGACAATGAAACTTCAAACGACACAATTCCTGTGTGAGCACACCTTCCCAAACTTTCTCATATGGAAGTGCAGAGAAGTTAAAAGAAACTACATTTTCGTTAATCAGTAAAATCCACGAGTGACCAATTATATCTTCTTTCCATAGCAGCCTCCGATTTCAAGAGGGACATTACAATGGAACTCCAGAGGGACATTACCATGGAAATACAGTAACCCTGAAAAACAATCTGGCCACTTCCTACAACAAATCTGCTGCACAATTGGACCGTAATTCCATCACTGCTTTGGAAATTTATTTATTAGTAATTTAGAATAACAAAATATGGCAAATTTTTCCACCCACAGTTGAGTATTAAAATTAAAGAACTCATCCTTTTGCTCTCTTGACATGATATCGGTAATCCATGACCTAAAGTCCATCGCCAAGGTAACCTCAGTAGTCTATGACAATTTAGCCAGAATATTTTATTTTTTTACCTGTTACAGCTCAATTTCTCAGATGCAAAAATTGTTCACAAAATACACATTTTTATGACTTAAGAGAACACATATTTCAATCAATTTTCTGAGGCAAAATGAGAGAAGGACTCGAAGGCAAATGAATTATGGGACAGGACTAGGATTAGCAGGAAAGTGCTTTAGATATCTCTTTAGCAACTTTTGAAAGGCACAAGGCTTTGGGCATTAATTCTTGATGAGCTATAAACAAAGTTTGCAATTTTACCTTATCATCTTGTAATGCCAACTTGTACTTGTCAAAGTAGAGCCATTTCTGAGCTTCTGTGAATTTCATGTCATGATAGAAATCCCTCGCTGTGAACCCGAATGAATGAAATTCACCCTCTGGTGTCAGGAGGAGGGTAGTCAGGGTCTTCATATTGATGACCCCGGGGTCACCACCTTCGCACTTCCTCATCACGTGGACAGCATCGGGATCCTTGGTGAAGCTGTATGCGTAACCGCTGAAGGTGGTACCAAAGTCTATCGCCACAACCACAGAGAAATCGGACTGCGGTGTAGAGGGGGAGGTTGGGAGGGGTGTGGTGGGCATGCTGTGGGTGGCAACGGCACCACTGAGATCAAGAGTGCCCGGTGGTGAAAGAGTAGAGGGAGGATGAAGACCACTTCCTGGCCTCGGGGGTGTACTCTCGACAGACGCTGATGGAGAAGATGAGCAAAAAGGAAAAATTAAATGGACATGTCAACAAAGTAACCAAGATATTACATCAGTAGATGATGGTGGACGATGACAGCTTGAAGTAATACAAACTGTTCTTGTTCATAAGAGATCCCTATAGGATTGACATTGAATGGGTGATATCTACAGTATGGGAATATCCTCAATCTATGTGACACTTTCTTGCTTTTACTAATTCAAATCACTTTACCAGATTTCTCTTCAACTTTTTAAACTATAATGGTTTTGTACAAAGGAGGGTAACAACTTAAAAGATCATATTGACAATTGAAACAGTGAGGACAAGTATTTGGTTCTACGAGAATGATGGTAGAATGTGGTAGAAACCCCGCAAGGGCTTATGGAGTACAACTTAAATGTCAGGTGGCTTCCAATTCAACATTATATTATAACTCAAATTTAAAATTTGGAATGTTAGGCCACTGAATTGTTTGCGTTATTCTCCAATATTATCTTAATTTATCAAATAAAGTAGTTTCTTTAATTTCACTTCCCATGTCTCTCATGTGAGCAAAATTAGCAAATTATCACCCCTCTTGAATTTGTGATAGCCCAAATAAACTAAGAAGTATAGCAAAAATGCAAAAAGTTTTCCATAAAACATTTTCTTCAAACAGTTTCTAACTAATTATTAGCAATACAGAGTACGTGTTTCTTGTATACAGATGTCATCCGTGTTTAGAGCTTCTTAGCAGGATTATGGAAACTGAGACAGATCCCCTTTCTTAATACTTTAATCCTCTGTTAACTTGAGAACTAAGTTAAAAACAGTCCTTAGTTGTAAAAGGACAAGATTGAACAAGAAAATTTGATGCAAAGGCTGAAGAATCCTTAAAACAAAATTTGATTCGCCAGATACGAAAAAATGTGACTTTGCACAAAGAGTGGCAAGTAAGAAGATGGCGACATGCCACTATGGTATCAAGAAAGTTACATAAAGCATTAATCGTGGATTATCCAAATGTTAATTATACGAGTAAGTAACTAAGTACATGCAGTAAAGGCATGTTCTGAAATCACTGTGTTCAATTATGTGCACAAAAAAGATGAAGCACAACTCACACAAAATTCTTTACGTTCATACTTGAAGTACGTCATCTATTTAAGGCTCAAGGAAGAAGTGGGGGTGGAAAGGAGCTCGAGACTCTTAGCCAATCCATAGCGGTCAATAAAGATGACAAAGTGAATTATATATCGTACTTCAACAAAGTACTTACAATCCTGACAATGTATACCGCTGCCAATGTTTACATAAGGCATGTTGACAAATATACTGAAACATACCAAAGGTACTTTTCATATTGAAGAGGGCTAAGTCAGTGTTAAGCTTATAACTTTGAACTCTATAAAGTTTTGCAACAAAGAATGTGTGTGTGTGTGTGTGTGTGAATCAGAAGAATGACTGACATAGTCCCATTGTCATAGAAGTGCTGTACTCTTCTGAGTTTTAAATTGTGGGTTGCCATATGTAGTTATTTTCGTCTTCAAGGTCCAAATGCGAATGACTTCAACTTCTGAAAATTCATGAAATTTTGCCTTTGCTGCAAACTCAAGTTTACAGAGATAAATTTTATCATCATATAACAGTACATATGGACTTTGTCAGTTTCAATCCTTTAAAACGTGGGAATAGAACAGTACATATGGACTTTGTCAGTTTCAATCCTTTCAAACCTAGAAATAGAATAGTACTCATGCATTATGTCATGTGGATATTTATGTTCTGTTTGGACATAATTCAAATAATTAACCACATAGATCCATTTTGGCAGTTTATGAATTTGATACTATCATATAAAACTGTTATCCACAGCTCTCATAATAAATCCTGTCCTTGTGTTGTAAGAGATGTAATTCTACTATGACAGGTTCAGCTCATAACTGTGGGGTTAGATCATGAAACACAAAGACTTGCCTTTACATACCTATCTACCACATTACCACAATGCTGTCAATTCAAGATTCTAAAGCATAAATTATTCCTGTAGCATTTCTTTTATGTTTTAATCTCCTTTTTTTGTCACTGATTGTTCAAAGGTTTGTTGAAATTATGTAGTAAAGGAGGCTGAGGAGCTCATTCTTTTTTCTCATTTGCGAGAATGAACAGCTTGCATTTTGAGTAAATGTATGTATAGTATGTATGTATGTGTGTATGTATGTATGTATTTTTAATCCTCCTGCAAGCAGGAACTCATTGGCCTCATTGGCTTTTCAAAGCCGCAAGCTGAACGAAGTCAGTCTCTAAGATTCATATTTAACATCCATGATTATGAATTGTCGATTGTCAACAACTCTGTAACTGGATGACATACATTAATCTTGGAGTGACTCGAACTGGGGATCTTATGATTGGAAGGCACCAGCGTTAACCCCTGAGTTATTTCCCTCACAAAAGCATGGAAGCAAACCCCTTCCAGGAGAGAGGACAAGAGAGTTGTGCAACTCCCTCTGGTTACAGTGGTAGGAGCCTAGAGAACACTGGTGGTTGCTACATTACTTAGCAATTCTTAATGATCTGTAGTAAACAAATATTGTTAACTAGGTTGCTAAGTTTGCCTTCTGGATAAGATCTTTATTTTATTTCCGATAGCAAACAGAAGCAATGTCAGGGGAAGAATGTTGGGCCGGTGTACGATAGTAAAAGGCTGCTGAAGTCATCTGGAAGTGGAAAATTATTGTAACAAATTCAAAAGTGAGGAAAAAAGATCGTAAATGAAATCTGTTTTCAAGAAAGTCGAAGTTGGGAGGAGTTTAGAGATAGCTGATATTTTTGCAGGAATGTGATACAAATCAAGTACTAAATGTTTACAAGCCAAAGGACAAACATTTAAAAGTAAATTTATGGGTACTGACTCTATTACTTATTCACTTCAGAGGTAGAAATGGAAGGTAGGAATAGGGAAGGGCAGAATGGCAACAGGTGAAGGAGGGGGTGTGAGAACAAATGAATGTGGGGTGGAAAAGGATACGTGGCAAAAATGGGATATAGAAAAAGGGAGATGTAAATGGAAACTAAATCACCCCCCAAATATTATTAATTATGAGTTAAGGGTAACCAGTATTTGACCCCAAATATGCTAGAAAGTCAAATAATGTTCCACTGACTCATATTCCAACTTCAACCAGCATTTTACTGACACCACCATCAAAGTATGTTTTTCTCACTGAGACATTTAATTTGGGTTTTATTTAAGCACTCCTCGATGTCTGGAAATAATATGGAGATATCAGAACCACCAGGGGAATGCACTTTTTTAAACTTTAAGCATTTTTTTTAGCTTGCTAAACTTTTGTGAGCCAATACTGACGACCTTTATAATCTCACAAAAGTGGGGCTTGTCTGAATAATACAAACTATAGAAATGCAGGAAAAATCAACGAGAGCAGTAACATAACTCTGTATTATAATGTCAAAGCAATCTTTGAAGAACATACAATACACATTCCTTGTACACCATAAATGCGACGTTTATTGTTTGTTTTAAAATGGGTTTGAAGTGTGATATCTTTGTTTGTCAACTGATATCCCTCTGGGAAGCAACAAATCCTTCACATTGTTACTTTACTTGAACCAGCTGTGCTTTTTTTTTTACCTCGTCACATTTCTTAACAACCAGTTTTAATGCTTTAATAATTGGTCTGGGCATTTCTAGGATTATACAACCAAAATCCTACTTGTCGGCTGGTTCTCAAATCTGACTCGGATCCTAGAACAAACACGACACCAGAGTTTGATCAAACAGCGTCTTTTTTGGCTGATGTCCCATCGTCCCGTCCTCCTCCCAATACCACACAACAATCCTTCACGCGGCAGAAGTTAAACAAAGTTCAAGAACTGGTAAACTTTGGTCAAGATAACTGCTTTGTTTGCATATTAGGCTAAAACAGTGTATTAGCAAAGTGCAGGAATTCCTCTTGTGTGCTAATGACCAGAGCTGATAGATAAAAACTGTGTCAATTGGGTATAAAACGGAGAATTGGCTCCGAATGCAGATAAATGTAGCAACCACAGTTATGTAGGGGAGGTGAATTCTTGCAAACAGCAGTTTTCATCGACAGCAATTAAATTCAACAAGTGATTTACTCCTCGTTTGATCAGCTTAATCCTGAGCACTAGCGAGTTTAGTCAGGAATGCTTAAACAGGGCAGGGTAGAGGAAGGGTGAACACAGGGAGAGGAAAAGGAAGGTTACAACTGTGAATGCTTTTGGAATGCACTACATTTTCCCTAAGCTGTTACTATATGTTTATATTAGATTAACCTAAGAACAATTGTGTATTTGCAGGAAAAAACTAGGGGGTTTAGTCAGGAATGCTTAAACAGGGCAGGGGAGAGGAAGGGTGAACGCAGGGAGAGGAAAAGGAAGGTTACAACTGTGAATGCTTTTGGAATGCACAACATTTTCCCTAAGCTGTCACTATATTATGTTTATATTAGATCAACCAAAGAACAAATGTTTATTGGTAGGAAAGGGAAGGGTGGGGGAGTGGGGAATGAGGTCGACCATGTTTCTTATGGATCTAAGAGAGGCCCAATCCAGGATCAGAAGAGACCGTTGCTGATTTAATACCAAGTTTACAAAGCATATCAAGAAGTAATTATCAGATCTGACATTCACATTCACCTAAATATCAACAACAAATTGCCATATTTCCCAAAGTTCATAAAAATAAAAGTTAAACAAAATTTAGTGAGATTCGGGGCCCAGGGTGTGAACGATCATGGCCTCATCTGTACTGCCTAGCTTATATATCCATTCAAGTTACTGCCAACCCAAATAACTTTAAATAACAACAAATGTACATGTGCTTTGATGTTTGACTTTGAACAAGAAAATTAATCTAATATAATCTTCACAGCCTTGTTTGTCCAAAACATATAAGCAAAGGAAACTATGTAGTAGTATGAATGTTAGCTCGTAGGAGTGTTAGCTCAGTGGTTAACCCCGGTGCCTTTCAATCATATATAGGTCCCCGGTTCGAGTCACTCCCAGATTAATGTATGTCGTCCAGTTGTTGACAATTAACAATTCATAATCATGGACGTTAAATATGAATGTGAGAGACTGACTTCGGTCAGCTTGCGGCTTTGATAAGCCAATGAGGCTTCTTCGCGAGTTCCTGCTTGCAGGAGGATCTAATATACATACATATACATGAATGAAGTTGAGCTCACTGTGATAGATTCAATATCCTTCTACTACCTAAAACTGAAAACTGAATTTGCATATTAAATCATTTTATAGAACAATATTATGCAATTTAGCAAATTTATAAAAATATTGACATTCAGCAAAATTTGGATGCTGACATTTCAGGGCAATTAATATATGCCATCTTTAAAATCACATTATCTTTTATATGTAAATTATGATATGTAGGAATTTTCATTATAAATATGAAATATGTTACTTTCACAAACATTTCTTCTTGCACTTTGTAGACCTATGATTACATCTTTAGGGAATAACATATCCAAAATATTTTATATATTTAAAATTTTAAAAATGGTCAAAATGCTACAAAAGTCCAAAGATATATTGGACAAGTGCCCAGCATAATTTTTGTACACTGTAGGAATCATAGTATTTTATAATCTGAGGACCTTCAAAACTGCTAGACAAAATTTGAATCCTAAATTCTGCCCTATAAACCTAGTTTGAATAGGAAATGAATGCATACTCACAGAACATTGACCAGCCTTGAAGCATAATATTTAAGTACTCATACACAGGCTAATAACTAACATAACCTGTTTGTGACACAGTTTTTTATTGATTTTTTTTTTTTTTTAATACCTTCACCTAACACCAAATATTAAATATTTAACTTCAAAGACTAATGGGCAGAATGTCAAGAATTTTTTCTATTTTGAAATTTGATCACTTTGATTTTCTCCTCCAATTAGACATGACCTCTCCACCCTGTTGTGCAACTGTAGAGCATTAACATATCAAAAACTTATCATCGCTCTGGTTGAACCCAGTGGAGTTGACACTGCTCTCGACTGCGATCTGACAATATCTGAACCTGCAGGGGCCCATTACAGTGTGAAGGAAGAACAACTCCATCACACCACATAAAGAACTTCAGTACGAATAATAGCGGGTTTTTTGCTGCATAGCTTTTTGAAATGTCGCTTGTGACTGTCATGGAGTGATGTTAGAAACTACAATGAAAGTAATGGTGATGCCAAACGATTTGCCAGTTAGAGCGACAGAGTTGGGCAGGCTTTACTAATAAATACCCAGGAACTTCTTTGATGACCTCTAAGTTTCTACTCGGTTTTAGCATTTTACGCAAAATAACACTAAGGGAAACTAATGAAGACTGGCCGTTTATCCATGCAAAATATATTTATTCCACACATTACCATTGGTTTGCTTGCAACATATATTTATTTCTTTCCTTCCCCAGTCACTTTCCCCAAGACTAGTCACCAATCATGAAACAATGATTTCTATGTACTCATTTTAAGCCACTGGGAAATATAATTGTCCAATCTGATCAATTTGGAGAATCAGAAAATCCAGGGAAGTACTTTTGATTTGAAGCTGATATAAGTTCCGGAAATAATGAAAACCGCATCAGGGACCCTATCCAGTGTCTGTTTGCAATACCCCAATCTGTGTCCCCAACATTTTGCTCTCAGTTTGCTGTGTCCCCTCACCCCGCCCCTTGTTAATGTCTGGCAGTGCCACTTGGAAAGAGGAACAAAACAAACTCAAGACATTGCTGATTTCATTGATTTTAGCTGAGCACTGTGAGTTAATGTGATCATTTCTACCAAATTACAAAATTACTATAGATGTACAGTAAATTTCCAGTCGGGACCCAACACTACCAATAAGGTTGTCTTGGACCCAACACTATCCCTAAGGTTGTCCTGGACCCAAAACTGCCCACAAGGTTTTCCTGGACCCAACACTACCCATAAGGTTGTCCTGGACCGAACACTACCCATAAGGTTGTCCTGAACCCAACACTACCCATAAGGTCTTCCTGGACCCAACACTATCCAAATGGTCATCCTGGACCCAACACTACCCATAATTATGGTTATCCATTGGAAATGACTTTCTTACGCCACACGTATTTAGAAATATCTGTATGAACTAAGAATTACCTTCTTAGACAACCTCTATACATGAAAGTCGAGGGCTGAGGTTTGACTGCTAAATTTGATTATAAATCAACCCTGCTGCAACTATTCAATAAATACAGTACGTCATTTAGTATGAAACTGAGGATACAATTACCTGTTAATCGTTGTGAATCTCACAAACCTTTTAATCCAACATCGCAAACACAGAAGCGAACAGTGGCTTTCAAATAACAAAGTGCACAAGGTTTTTCCTGCGTCTGGTACTTTCCTCAATAGTTCCAATAATAAGAGGAACATGGTTCACACTTTTACCTACAGATAAGGTCTGAATATCCTCTGGTTTATACTGAAGTGACTTTGAACACATACATCTGTGTGTAGATGAAATGAGATAACCTTCCTGCAAGGTATAACCCTCACTTTTACAATCACATGTTAAGTGGTTTTCATGCCCCCAGGTACTTTACCCCCATTGTGGTCACACTCCAAATTACAAGACAATTCCAATGCTGTTGGTCCAACAAGTGGAAAATGTCACCACTGTAATCATATCAGCTCATGTTGATGTTTTGAATAGAAATTTAAAACTATCCCTGATGGCAAGTACTGAAGGTCAGTGTTAATATTGACATGGAGTACAGTGGTGGTCCATTACCCTTGTATCAGTTGACAACTTTGTGATTGATTATATAGGAATTGCTTGGTTGAAAAAATTAACTGGGGGTCAAATGACCCAAGGAAACTGTCACTATTCCCATCCAACTTTCACTCAAGTGATGTTGGTAACACAGGTTCCATCTTTCCACTCTCCCTTTACCCCTCTTCTTATATCCCCGTCTTCATTCCCATATTTACGGTTGAAAAGAAAAGGGAGGCTGAAGGAATACATTTTCCCATCTTTGGGGTGAAACGATATTGATGTCAAACTTTGAAACTTCAGACTAATGTGTCATATTCTCCTTATGAAAAACAATTGCTGTCCCCCTGCCCCCTCCTCCTCCCAACCCTCTTAAACATGAACTACGTGCAAGGATAGCCCACTCCCGTGAAAACTCTTTCTTACTAAATGAAGGAGGATAATATTAGAGCATCTTGGTGAAATTTACAAATTTTTGGCCTACATGCCAGCTTTCAAGATATTTCAATTTTTAAGAGTTTTTGCCTTAAGCGCAAACAGATGTCCAGTCATACTTGCACACTGAAAATAAAACGTTTTGCTTTGCTTCGTCACATTTTTCTTCTTTTCTACTGTAACTATTCACTCCATTGTTTTGGATTGAACAGTTATATATGTGAAGGTCACCTTTATAACAATGACTGTTCATTATTCATACTGTGATGTATCACAATTTTAGAGAAAAAAAAATTGGAATTAACTTTTGGAAAACACAAATAAACAACCCAGTTTTGGAATGTGAAAAATGTGAGAAATGTGCAAAATGTGAAAACAACTATGACACCACATCTGTATGCCTCAAGTTCTCTGATGGTGCAAGATAATACATGTCAACTTCAATCAAATGTTGTTCCCTAGAAAAACATTTCACAAGGACGCCAGAATGTTCCTCTTTCACCAATCCAAAATAAATAACGTTAATACCTCTGCACTATACTTTTTAACTGAATGGCCTCTCTTTACTTTAGTCCATATCCTTGGTAGTGGAAATCAATCATACCCCAACCTGCCAAAGTGTTACATTGATCCTGTCCAATTTAAATGATACATTACATTACTGACAGATGGTGGTGGTAAGTGATTTAAAGGGT
Source organism: Apostichopus californicus (assembly GCA_020650975.1). Classification (NCBI taxonomy): domain Eukaryota; kingdom Metazoa; phylum Echinodermata; class Holothuroidea; order Aspidochirotida; family Stichopodidae; genus Apostichopus; species Apostichopus californicus. The sequence continues at coordinate 34,874 of JAIPMN010002269.1, forward strand.
CACAGTATGTTAAAATCAAGACAATTGATTTATGACATCTTTATACTATTCACATGGCAGCTCTATATATACTATTGCACTGGCATTTCAATATTGGTTTTAAACACAGCTATAGGAAGAGGTTTTACTCTCCAATGTTATTGCATATCACATGTCTGTCACATGTCCGCATATCTATACAGGAATATGAGAGATGTTTCAGAAAACTAGCTGATTGTATCAAAATTTGACCATAAATCAAAATTTTTCCTTTTTCGGATTGTACACAAAAAAAAGATGTCAAACTTGATCATCCATGTTTAATATGTAAACAAACAACAGGAAAATTCAAATACTTCCATGTTCAAAGTGGGGTGCGTTTAGTGGAAAAAGGAAAAGAATGACCCATGTTGTCACAAAAGGAAATTATCAATTGTTTGATATTCAGAGTAGAATAAATACTTTTATAGGTCATCAGGTCTGATGGCAAATATTTGTTTTATATCTTAAATTATTATGCTGATATTAAGTTTGATAACTTTTTGGTAAATATACCTGGTTCTAAGGCTCTGACCTTCCAAATTTTTCTAAAGAAATTGGAGTGTTGAAATCAGATACTTTTACAGAGTCATTTAACATATGTGAGTGAAAAAGATTTGAGAGTTGCGGTAAAAAGTCTGAGCAAAATTTGAGAATGAGTGATCATTACATGAATTTCTAGCATATTTTGGGTCAAGACTGATGACCTTGCAAATTCAGCTTACAGTGTTAGTCAATGATTATATATACCTATGGAATTGAACAAATTCACAACATTAATGCTGATTGACTCAACATTTCTGTATTAACCTCATACCATTCTATTTTAGAATATTCTTTTACGCACAAAGAAATGACAACATTTACATTTTTTTACTATGGTTCTACAGTTCATTTTTTGTTTTCTACACCTGTCACTGAAGGGATGAAACCCCAGAAGAAGATATTACCAATTACCAAAATATGCCTGTAAGATCGAGATGTTTGTCATTAGGAGTGTACATCTGTGTGTAACTAAGCTTATGGGAATGACCACTGCCTCACAGGCTAAATTTAATGGTCACCTTTGACCAGTATTTTCCATAACAATTTTGGCAAAGAGTCTGCAAATTCCTGGTGCATACAATGAAGTACCCCATATTTTTATGACACCGCCTACAAGAGTACTGGTGGGTGCTATATAACCTATACTTCTGGTTGTAAGAGGGAAATTTGGTAAAGTCAAGAATCTGTTTATCTATGGATTGACCCCTCCGATTTACAAAGTAAACAAATACTAGCCCACAAAAAGGTACTTCAAGATACCATATCTAACTTAAAAGTTGCACAAGGAATGTCTATATTGTGTACCCTGTGCCCAGAGGCAAACAAAGTTCTTCAGCTGTTAAAAATGAATAAACTTTGAGATAAATTATGAATCATATATGATGCAAACAGTATTGGTTTTTGGGCTATATCTATGTAACAGACCAGTATCAGCTCACTCAATACTCTGAAAATGCATTCCTTCCAAAAATAATTTCTAAAGAAATTCAGAGAGCTATGAAAGAGAACTTGAATAAACTCCATCTAATCATGTTCTTACTACAAATCCCTTAGAGACAGACAGCCAGTGGCGAACCTGAAATCTCAATAAAGACCTTCTTTAGGAATCATACCATGATGAAACAGGGATGGCAGAGCCAACTATTTTGTCATCTTGTCTAAAACTTGAGGCTGAAGAACCCAAACAAGAGCATGAAAAAAAATCTTCATTGAGTAATGATATTACTGGCATTCAAACTTTGAACAAGTCTAAATCTATACAACAAGAATGCCAACATCGCTCAACATTATATCTCAGTGTAAAGAAGTCCCCAACAAATCTTGGTCTCATCCCCTCCTTTCACATCTCCCTCCCCCCCCCCCCAACTAAGTACGCTGGTGAATCATTAACCACTGAATATCTAGCAAACACTTGGCAGCATGCTTTCAATCTTTCAAGGTTCGGGGAATTAGCTCTTTACCTTCAAGCAAAATTATAACTATCAAAATGAGAGATCTAAGCATAAGCGACAATAATAACAGCTTTTTTGAAAGTTTGATCAAGCTAAAATTTCATGTAACAGTCTTTAAAAGTTGGAACTTACCACTGACTCCAGGAACAACTCTTTCTGTTTGTAGGCTGGCATCTTGCTGTGTGACTTGAGGGCTATCAACTTTACCTCTTCCTTTCTTAAATAATCCCAGTCTCCCTTTTGGTGATTTTCCTCCCTTTGGTGAGGACCCATTCGGAGGGGATGCTTCCACATCAACTTTGATCGATGGAGACAGCTTTCCTTCCATTCCAAGCGGCATTTCACCGACAACATCTCCTTCAGCATTGACTTTTGGGCCTTGGTGTTTCTCTTGACCCTTTCCTCCAGTGAATTTAGGGAACTTCAATGATGGTAAGAATCCCTTTGTTTTCTTTGTTTCTTTGTTTTCTTCCACCGATGATGAAGATGATGAAAGTGAAGACTTTGAGGATGACTTGGTCAAACTTATTTTAGCATTTAGATCGGTAGAGGGGTCAATTTCGTCGTCGTCGTCATCACTCACGTTCAATCCAAGCTGAGCCCAATCAAAATCTAAATCCAATTTTCTATCAGTTTTTGCAGCAGCAGCAGGAATGTTTGCTTGCAATTTAACTTCTCCATCCAGGTTAAGACCTTGCTCACCCATGTCACCTTCAGACTCCTCAGAAGAATCAATTTGATCAAATTGTTCTGCCTCTGCTAAAAGTTTGCCAAAGTTTTCAAATGTAATTTCATCTTCCTTGTCTCCAGAGGCATCTGGTATGGCAGTATCAATGCTAATCTTGTTTCTATCAATGTCAATGTCATCATCAGCACCTACATTAACATCAGCATCAAAATCAACTGCTGCCCCCTTTGCTCCTCCTAGGAATGCCAAGTTAATCTCTGGTCTGTCAGGTTTGGCAGCTGACAGTGCAACGTCTGGCTCCTCCACCTGCAAACTAACATCACCTTCAGGAAGACTCACATCCAGAGTATGTTGATCATTATCAGGGGGACTGTCCCAAAGATCTGGTCCAGTGGTTACTGCTCCTTCTACATCCTTGTCAGGAACATCCACATCTAACTTAAGTTCCACCTCAACACTAGCTGCCGACAAACCTTTCTTCTTGTCAGGTGATTTTGGTCTCTTCAGCTTCATTTTCGGAAAATGAAAGGACGGAAGGAACCCCTTCTTTTTCTTCTTCCCTTCCTCTGGCTCCTTGACATCCTCCTCATCATCTGAAGATGATGATGCATCATCCTTCTTCAGTCCTGTTTGAAACTCAGGTAATACAACTGCACCCCTTGGAAGGGATGGATCAACATCTACCTTCAAGCCACCTCTTTCTTTAACCTCTGTGTTGACCTGTGGCAGGTCAGCATGAACATCATTCATACCAGGAATATCAGTATCCACTTTACCAGTATCCACACCCAGGCCAAACTTGGCATCAGGTAAGTCAACAGATGGGTCTACATTTACCTCTGGTCCGTGAAGATCTGCATCCACGTCAACATGGTCTGGAATGTCAAGAGATCCTTCTCCATCCACAGTGATTTGATCACGCACTCCCCCGATTGTCAAATTGACATCAGGAGCACGTTGATCAACTTTTAAATCCGAGTCTACTTCTACTGGTGGCAGATCAAATGACCCCTCTAGCTCAGGCCCACGGAGATTGATGCCGAATTTGTCTGGGTTTGCATCAGCATTGACTTTGAAAGATGGTTCATCAATGGATACTTCATCAGGTTTCCCAACCTTTACAGTGACATCAACCTCAGGAGCCAAATCCCCATGTCCTTCTGGAATTTCCACCATTAGTGATGTCTCCGGTGCAGCAAATTGACCTTTCAGATTAAGGTCACCATCAACATCCAGATCTTTGTCCACATCGGTTGAGACATCAGCTTTTCCACTGATTTGCACATCAGCTTTCTTTTTTGCACCTTTCCCTTTAAATTTGGGGAAATGCAAAGAAGCAAAGAATCCCTTCTTTTTCTTTTTGTCATCATCACAGCTACTTGATGATGAAGAGGTAGTACTGGAACTATCATCATCTTTGCTGATCAAACCTACTGGAAACCTGACGTTCTTAACGTCCTTCTTTTCTACTTTAACATCCACACGTGGTGTCGTGAAATCACCATCCGCAGACAGGTCTCCTGTTGGCAGTTTAACAGCTACCTCAGCATCCCCTGGAATGTTCAACGTGGGATCCAAATTCACCTCAGTGTCTACATCTGGAGTATTAAAATCAACATTACTCTCTCCCTTTAGGTCCAGGGTAGGTTTGGTAACCTTAAATCCAATTGTTTCAACCTCATCATTCGAACCATCCTCATCAGTTCCTCTACTAATGTCGAGCTTTGGTACGTGGATGTTTACCCCTAAACCACCTGAAGCATCTGGCTGTTCCATATCAGCGTTCACTTCTCCAGGCCCAACTGCAAAATCAATGCTGTTGGGTACATCGGGTGATTGCAGACTAGGTTTTGGAATGCTCACATTAACATCAGCATCACTAGATAGCTCAACATTTGTGTCAAGATCAAGATCGCTTGTGTCCAAACCAACGGTTGGCTTTTCTGGTCCTTCAGTTGGAATGCGGATGCCACCTCCAGCATCAAAGTCACCATCAAACTGAGGCAACTTTATTTCACCTTTTAGATCCATATCTGGATCTCTGTCACCTACACTTACATCAGCCATCAATTTTGGAGCAGAGAAATCAACATCTACCTTCTCTTCCAACTCTGGTAAGTCTGTGTCTGGATTTGAAATTTCCATATCTGCTCTACCACCAGGTACATCTACCTTAACTGCAGCTGTTGGAATATCAACATCAGCAGACACATCGGGTAAGTCAGTATCTGGTATCTTGAAGTCAACATCAATATCTGGTTTACTTTCTTTCTGATTAAAAGTGGCGCTAGGAGTAACAACATCAGCACCAACAGAAAAGTCACCACCACCTAAGTCTAACGTAGCACCAGGAATGTCACCATCAAAGTCTCGACCACCTTTTTTCTTTGAACCTTTTCCCTTGAACTTTGGCATGTGAAACCCTCCAAATAATCCTTTCTTCTTCTTGGATGTCTTCTCACTCTCAGAACTTGATGAGGAAGATTTTGAGGTTATACTGTCCCTGTCACCCTCACCACTGCCTTTAATACCAAATGTTGGAATGTCAATCCCTCCACTAGCATCGAAGTCAACTTCTACATCTGGTAAACTGAGATCAACGTTACCCTCCTTGTCATTCACACTTGGATCAGCCGTTACATTGGCAGATGGCAAGTCAGCATCACTATTAGTATTTACTGCCACTTGTGGAAAACTAACATCTGGTGAGGAAATTGTGATATCAGTATCTGCATTTCTATCTGCTGGGAAATCCACATCAGCAGACTTAACAGGTATGTCAATATCACCCGACACATCAGGTAAGTCAATATCAGGTGTGGTAACATTTATATCCATATCTGCCTTAAATTCTTTCTGAGTGACATCAGTACCGGGTAAAACATCATCAGAACCAACACCAATGCCATGTTCACCATTATCAAAACTGGCATCTGCTTTAACGCCAGATTTCTTGCCAGAGCCTTTCCCCTTAAACTTTGGCATACTAAAACCTCCAAACAGGCTTCTCTTTTTCTTAGCCTTCTCTTCCTCAGAGCTTGATGAAGATGACGAGGTAACACTGATGTTGTCACCTGCTTTCAACGTTCCCGCAAATTCTGGTACTTCAATATTGGTTTCACCCTGAGGTAGATCCACGTCACCAGAAATTATTTTAGTATTTGGATTGTCACTTCTAGTTTTAAGATGAAGATCCACATCAGGCTCACGAATGCCAGGCACAGACACATCAATGGCACCTTCGTCATCTGGGAAATCCAGCTCAACATTTCCTTGAGGCAAATCAGCAGGTCCAGAAATGTCTGGAATATTCACATCCAGTGCAGCATCAGTGCTCACATCTAGCTTTGGTGCTCTTTGGTCCACATTGACATCTGGGACTGCTACATCTCCTTCATAACCCAGCTCTAGAGAACCTCTTGGCAGATTAATGCCAACACCTATGTCATCATCAGCATCATCGAAACTGACACCAGTGCCAATTGCTTTAGTTGTTGGTCCTTTGCCTTTGAACTTGGGTAAATGTATTCCTGCAAAGAACCCTTTCTTCTTTTTTGCGGTCTTTTCACTCTCCGAGCTTGAGGAAGAAGACGACGAGGTCACACTTTCATTGTCTCCATATCCTTTCACATTTGCACCAAATTTAGGAAGATTGAGTTCACCCTTGGCGCCAACATCAACTTCCTCATCTGGAACATCAATGCTTGCGTCAAATTTATCAGAAATGTCTGCATCTGCTTTCACATTAACATCAACGTCTAAACCTCCACTTAGAACATTGAGATCACCCACACCATTGGCATAGTCTGGTGATGGAAGGTCTCCTTTCTGAACATTCAGGTCAGCATCAATGTTGATATCTCTAATGTTCCCGTCTATTTCACTATCATCCAGAGATGGGGAAATCTTACCAGAGACAACTGGAAGATTAACATCAGGTACTGATATGTCAACATCTAAATCTGGTTTCAGTTTTCTTTGATCAGCACTGACATCTGCTATGACTACATCAGCTCCAATGTCAGCATCAACTTGTAGGTTTGCATCCATACCACAGACATCATCACCTACATCCAAAGTCACACCACTCTCCATTGATCTTTTGGGTGAACCTTTTCCTTTGAATTTTGGTAAATGGAACCCTCCGAAAAGTCCTTTCTTCTTCTTTTTTGCCTTTTCACTCTTGGATGACGAAGATGAAGACGATGATGATGTCGAAGATACACTTTTAGTGTCATCATCTCTTTTCATTTTGAAACCAGCTGCAGGTAGAGTAATTCCTACACTTCCTCCCACATCTACATCAGCATCCCCACTTGGCCTCTCAACATCACCGTCAAGGTTGAACTTCTTGTCTGGTTCATTTATGTCAACCTCTGCGGATATGGTTGGTTTATAACCAACATTTATTTCTACATCATGACTTGGTACATCAACATCAGGGTGTGGATCTGGTAGATCAAATGCTCGTTTCTGGATATCTGCACCAACATCAATGCCAACATTAACATCAGCCTCACCCATTGGTTGATCAGCACCAGCAGATACACTTGGTAAATTGACATCAGGTGTAGAAATATTAGCATCGGGTTCGGGTTTCAGCTTCTGTACATTCACACTGACATCAGGAATCACAACATTTGCGTCAACACCAACATCATGGATGTTCAGGTCTCCTTTCGTTTGATCAATGTCAACACCAACAGTCTGGTCATTGTGAAAATTGATATCCTTGCTGCCTGACTTTCTGTTTGCTCCTTTCCCTTTAAATTTTGGAAAGTGTAATCCTCCAAACAATCCTCTCCTTTTCTTTGTCTTTTCATCTACTGAGCTAGATGAAGATGAGGAAGAAACACTGTGATCATCACCATCTGCTCTGATTTTAGCATCACCTCCTGATAAACTAAAATCATGATCAATGTCAACATCAGCAGCAAGGTTCAAACCTTTGGCTGGAATATCAGCGTTTGCTGTTAAGCCTGTAGACAAACCTGCACTTGGCTTTCCATTGGAATCAACTTCAACAGTTGCACTTGGAAATGTAACATCATTACCCCTATCGTTGACAGACACTTCTGGTAAGTCTAGATTGTGTCCAGTGAGAGCAACCTTAGCTGTCCCATCATTATCACCTATAGCACCTTCTCCGTGAGGATGGTTACCAGAACCTCCCATCTTTATATCGACATCTACATCCATGCCTGGTTTCAACTTCTTTTGGTCAACAATAAAATCTGGAGTAACCACATCCACATTAACTCCATCTCTATCCATGTCTACTGATCCTGTTGGGATATCCAGGTCAATATCCATCTCTTCGTCATCAAAACTTACTCCAGTACCAATATGTTTCTTAGAAGAACCTTTGCCTTTGAACTTGGGTAAATGTATACCCCCAAATAAACCTTTCTTTTTTTTCATCTTTGTTGTCTTGGGTTCTGAACTAGAAGATGAAGATGATGACGTTACACTTTCACTATCTCCATCTCTTTTCCCTGTTAGGCCCACTCCTGGTAAGGAAATATTGCCTCTTGCCTCCTTGTCTAGTTCTACATTGTCAACATCACCATCTCCCCGGGTAGTTTCAAACTGAAATTGCATACCTTTTGGAATATCGGTTTTAACATCTACTTCAGGCTTTCCAAATGTAATATGTGGGGAATCAACCTCTTCCACAAGCTTCACATCCAAATCTCCCTCTGGAAAGTCAAACTTGCTATCCTTTAGTTCAATGTCACCTCTTTCAGGTTGGCTCCAACCTGGACCCTTGGCATCACCTCTTTGATCAACTTCAACTTCTCCCTCAGGAAATTTGAAACTGGCATTTGCATTTTTCTCAAAGTCAGGAACACCGCTTCCATAATTAAAGTCGCCCTTGGGAGTTTTAACTTCTGCAACAACATCACAAAAAACATCATCTTCAGGTGTGTCTACATCCATGGCAAAGTTACCACTCACTACTGGCCTGGTAACACTCACATCAGCTTCAGGTGTACTATCAAAAACATGTTTGTCTGTCTCACTCTTAGGCCTTTGTTTACCACCAAATTTTGGTAAGCCGAAATTTGGTAATTTGAAACCAGTAGACCAACGTTTCTTTTTCTTGTGCTCAGCACCCACATAAGAGTTTGAATCGCCTACCCTTTCACCATCATTACCATATGATATGTCAGGTAAGCTAGATGATCTCTTTGCTGAAGGAGATGAAGTGCCCCCTACATCAAAATCAAAACTGTCACTTGCTCTCTTATCTTTAGAGGATTTTCTGGCTCCTCTCTTGAATTTGGGCATTTTTAATCTAGGTAATGTAAACCCTTTCCTGTTACCTTTAGCATCACCGCTGAATGTTAAGTTAGGTTCACTTGAGCTGGCCTTCACCTCAGCTTTGTGTCTTGACATAGCACCTGCAGAGTCTCCTACATCAAAGTCAGGTGAATCTATTGTCATGTGCAAATCACCACTTCCTGATCCATTCTTATCAACATCAACATCCAATCTGCTTTCAGGGCTTTTTGCTTTCTTTCCAAATGCATTTCTGCTTCCTTTGGATTTTGCCTTAGGGAGATTTCTTTTTCCTTTTTGGGACATCTTACCCTTGTTATATTGAAAACTGCCCTTGCCACTAGAATCAGGACCTTGGATTGTTGGATCAACAGCTGTTATTCCAGGAACAAATGAATCATCCGGCGATGAAATGCCAATGTAAGCCTCTATATCGGAAGATTCATCAACACTTAGATCACCTTCCACGTTGAGGTTACCGTCCAAAGGAAAACCTTCTCCATCAAGTTTAAGATCAGGTCTATCATATCTGCCATCACTGCCGAGAGTCAGATTTGTTGCATCTCCGCCCTTCAACGCAAACCTTACATCTTCATCAATATCTCCATCTTTCATATCAATATCTACCGTGGGATATGGCATATTAATTTTTGGAGTGCTCTGAACAGCCACTTCAAAATCTTTTGGTGAACTCTCAACATCCACTTCTAGTTGGGGTGTAACAGGTGTCTCTACATCCGGGATGTCTATACTTCTTTTTAAACTAGCTCTCTTTCCAATTACCTCAAATGTTGTATCTCTTTGATTATCCTTTACATCAATATCGGCATCAACACCAGCTTCACCTTCAAGCTCAGGTAACTTTGTATCTAAGCTGAGAGTACCTGATGGCAAGTCACCTTTACCAGCTTTCTTCTTTCCAAACTTAAATTTTGGGAGCTTCCGTTTTCCTTTTTTGGACATTGGCTTGACAGGTACCTCAACATTCCCTCTTCCTGGTGTATCAACTTCTCCATCAAAATCGATATCTGCTGGTACTGGTAAACCAACCTCAATATCAACTGCTCCCAGGTAAGCATCAATGTCAGAGTCATCATCAGAATCTTCATCTCCTGGTGGACTAAGATGGTCAACACCAAACCCAATTGCTACTTGACGACTGTCCTGCATATGCGTTGGTGAACTCTCAACATCCACTTCTAGTTGGGGTGTAACAGGTGTCTCTACATCCGGGATGTCAATACTTCTTTTTAAACTAGCTCTCTTTCCAATTACCTCAAATGTTGTATCTCTTTGATTATCCTTTACATCGATATCGGCATCAACACCAGCTTCACCTTCAAGCTCAGGTAACTTTGTATCTAAGCTGAGAGTACCTGACGGCAAGTCACCTTTACCAGCTTTCTTCTTTCCAAACTTAAATTTTGGGAGCTTCCGTTTTCCTTTTTTGGACATTGGCTTGACAGGTACCTCAACATTCCCTCTTCCTGGTGTATCAACTTCTCCATCAAAATCGATATCTGCTGGTACTGGTAAACCAACATCAATAGCAGCTGCTCCCAGGTAAGCATCAATGTCAGAGTCATCATCAGAATCTTCATCTCCTGGTGGACTAAGATGGTCAATACCAAACCCAATTGCTACTTGACGACTGTCCTGCATATCATCACCATTAATATCCACTGTGGATCCATCTGTAACATTTAATGAGGAATTAAAACTAACATCACCTGAGGCACTTTTGTCAAGATCAGGGAGATCCACATCCAGGTTACCATGAGGTGCCTCATAACTGTTATCAATGTCATGAGCACTGGTGGCTAGATCTGGTTGAGCTGAAACATCCAGATCAACACCGGTATTGCCATCAACATTTCCTGTAGCAGCTCCCTTCTTCACAGCCTTTTTGCCACCAAATTTTGGCATATGAAACTTCATAGAAGGGAACACTCCTTTTGACTTATCCTTTTGCTCACTCTGTGAGGATCTTGATGATGATGCTGAGGAAGTCCTTCCAGTCCCAAAGTCAGTGTCTAAAGACATACTAGGTGACAAATGTTCTACACTAACATCTACAGCATTTACTTTAGTATTTGCTTGGTTGTCTTCTGGTAATTCTAATATTGGACCATCTTTGGGCTTAGCAAGATGGACTCGCAGGGTGGCATCAGAATCGACATCAAAGGCTCGCGTGTCTGCAGATTGGAGTCTAGTGTCACCCTGTGGCCTGACGGGATGATCGACATTCATTGAAATGTCTGACACATCAGCATTAGAATGCTGATTATGCGCAGCTTCTATTGATTGAATGGTATTTTCTATTTGGCTTAAAAGATCTGAGGTATCCATGTTTTCTAAAGTGGAATCATCTAATCCATCTCCCATCCCAGCTGAAAGACCCAGGTCAACATCGGTGCCATCATCATCCATAGACTTGAGAGCAGGAGCAGGGTATTTCTCCACAGACGATGCTCTCACAGTCACTCCTGTCAATGATAGAAAAAGAAAATAATATCACAGATCAATGACCCAATATAGTATTAATACAATCTTAGATGACCCCCAGTTGCTTGCATCATGGCATGAATGGTTAAAATGTAGGATTTACTTGGCATAATGTGTCAGACTATAGCAAATATATGAAAATGTGTCCAAGTTTATATATGGTAATGTTCTGGGCTGTATTGTTCAGTTCAAATTGATTTCAACAAGGGTAATATTAATCACTCGCAAATATTTCAGATATATCTTAATTCTCACTGCAGATTAAATATTTTCAGAATCTGCAATTCTGTGACCTTTTCATGCTCTAGAAAGTCTCAAATATCCTTTTTCAATTTTAATTCAATGAATTGTGTCTTGTGTGCCTTAAAGGGGTAGCACCCCTAATATTTCCCAACAGTAGTGTCTATAGTGTTGTTCCCATTTATGGCATACCTCCTCCCCTTCACTCTTTTCATTTCCCTTATTTCTTGCTGTTCGCTATGTAGTTATGTTCCCAGAATTCAGTGACTCTGTGTACATTGTTTTCCGGAAAGAGGAGCATACTTTTCTCTTTGCGGTCTCACAAATTATTTCTTTCCATCAATGTTACACCACTGCTTTCCATTGACCATCTCCAAATATCTAGGTGCACACTGAACGATGTAAAACAGTGCTTCGAATAAAATTATTACAAAAATTACATATGTACTAAATAGGATAATTGTAAGTCATGAACTATACATTTGTTTGAGTGATGGAGTAATTTTCAATCAAACAATAAATATGAATGAAAATAATATAGTGCTGCTTGATCTGCCAGATTTGAGGAAAGAGGAAGAGAAACTGAGAAATGATATACTCAAATAATTGCAAGACGGCCTGACCGAACTTCACATGCTGTAAGTACGTGCTATGAGTGTCTTGGTTTTCGCAAATAGAGAGTAAGATATAGGCCTATATTGTTAAAGAAATAAGATATAACTGTATAATATTGTTATCCCTTGCTCAGAGAATTTTCTGTCAAAAATGATTTCTTTCTTCTTTTCTTCTTTATTTCCTTTTTTTAATCTTTATCACACATCATACACACTGTTCCACACTACAGTGTTATAACCTTTTAACCATCGAGCCAACAAAGAATGACTTCGGAAACTTGTTCTTTGATGTTCCTTCCCTTTTGTCCTGACCGTGTGGTTTTCTCAACTGGGTAAAATATTCTTTAGGGGATCACCTTGTTTGTATACGGTCTCAGATTACATCATTAATTTTAATCTCCTCCACACTGTTCATATCTTCACAACACTGACAGACCAACAGTACAACAGTTCATATTTATTATCTGGGGGGCAATTTGTATGTGTCTGTATGTCTTTACATCACACACACACAAAGAACTACAGGTTCTTAGCACACACTAGTTACGCAGAGTGCCAAGTCAGCTGGAATTATAATTCCAACGAACACATTTCCCGTACAACACAAGTGGTCATCTATTAGCAAAGTTACAGAACTTTCCATTCTTCTTTCTGTAGTTCCGTACAGTATATGTAGCTTTTAAAAATGGGTCATCAATGGTTCAATAATGTCCAGAGTGAATACGGGGTTTATTTTAAGGCTAATATAAACACCTACTTGGACTTCTACATTGTGCAAATCTATGTGACAGCTAAAGTAGCACACACAGTCATATTTAAGCAAGTCATATTGCAATATGAAAGTGATTCACAAGACCTCAAAGAGTCAAGTCCAAATGGTCAAATCTTGCAATTATTGTAGGTCATATTATTTTATCCCTCAGGGTTCTTTTCGCTTCTGTGTAAACATTTCCCAGTATGGGACAAATTGCAAAATTGAAAGAAAAATGAAAAGTTTGAAGGATAAGTGTTTTTGTGCTTCCTTTATATTCTCGCTGAAGTTTTCAAGGTTTTTAAGGAGTGTATGGCAGGTTGTCACCAGGGTCATGACAGTGAAACGAAAGCAATATACATGTCAAGTGTTGAAGTTCAAACAAGCTGTCCTTCTTAGGCTATCATGATGAATCAGGGCAAATTTTTAAGGATTTTTTTACCGGTTGTAAGCCTGTCCAACCAGGTCTTATTTTCTGGTTGTCTGAAGAGCATATTTGGATGTCCGAAAAAATGTACTAAAATATAACAAAGAATGAATTTGACCAATATATATACCCTGTAGGAGAGATGTGTAGGTTTGGTGAATGGAACACCAGCTTTTGGCCAGTTTAATTCCCATCCAGGTGGATCAAACTGTTGTTCTACCAGTGCTGTATATTTGCTTTACTTCAGTATCTCTAAAGTAATGGAGGGTGATACCAATTTATCGTTTTACCTAATCAGGGTATTTAATTGCAATGCAATCTGAATTTGATGTCAACAACTAGTTGTTCACCAGACAACCTCCAAAGCTGATTTTGGTTGTCTGAATAGGAATTTGGTCCTCTCAGACGACCAGTAAAACTTTGCTGGCAAGTCAAGGCATCACAAACATCTACATGTAGACACAAGTATATAATTAACATTCCTTAATTTAAACCTCTTGCAAGTATAACAGAGCTTATTTTAGAGAGATCTACCTCATCACCTTACCTGAGGTCTTTTACAATCTCTTGGCTAGGAAGTTATCCTACATCACACTTCCCAGAAAGGTTACTAACACTTTGTATTTACTAACCTCAACATCATGCATCATAAATAATATACTTTCCCAACTTTTAAGTCCCAGTAGTACAATTACACTTTGACCTCCAGAGATATTCTCTACAACAGAAACCTTACAAGTCTGTAACAGAGTATTATTGACTGGCCCATGTTTGGTCCTTACCAAAGGTATTTAAGTTTATTCAATTTTATCTCCTACAAGTCAATAGTAGGAACACTGGCAACAGTAGTAGTAGTATTAGTAGTCCATAGCAATATATGTAATTGGTTGCATTACATAGTTTTGCAGTTTTAGTTTTAGAGTTGGGTATACATACCAACATGTAGTAATTCATAGTGTAAAGAAGCTTGCCAATCAGCCAGCAAACTTTAATAAATCATGAAGTCAACAACTTAAAATATCGCCACTGAATCTCTTTCTCTTGTCTTTGTTTGCTCACACACCCATTGTGTGACACACCTTAGTTTGCTCACACACCGGTAGTGACACGTCTGTGTTTGCTATAACACACCCATTGTGACACGCGTTAGTTTCCTCACACACCCAATGTGTCACGTCTTTGTTTGCTCACTCACACACCTGTTGTGACACGTCTTTGTTTGTTCACACACTGTTGTGACAGGTCTTTGTTTGCTCCCACACCCGTTGTGACACGTCTTTGTTTGCTCGCACATCCGTTGTGACATGTCTTTGTTTCCTCACACACACACCATTGTGACATGTTTTTGTTCCTCACACACCATTGTGACATGTGTTTGTTTTCTCACACACCCGTTGTGACACATGGATTCAACAACCTGCACAGGCTGCAATCCTGTAGCTGGACGAGACCCGGATATAAACATAATCCCAAACCCAAAATGACACTTTTCTTGCAGAAGAATTAAGTCCAATTCGTTCCCTGTAATTAAATTCCTTCGGTATGGAATAAGTCCATAAAACTCTCTCTCCTTAGTGGGGGGCACTTAGGGGTTCCCATGTCGGATATATATGAAATAATGAAGAATGTCACAGGGGTTTGATGAGCTGTAACATGGGGTGAGGTCAAGGCAGAAAGGGTACAAAGGGCACTTCAGGCTGCAACACAAACAGGTTCAACATCCTACTAAACAAGCTTGTATCCAAAAACATCATTCCTATCCTATATCATGCCACATATGATATCAGAACAATTTAACATACAATCTCACAAAGCGATAAACTAAACTTTAATTTTTTTTCCAGGTTTTCCCTCCAACAACCATGTTTTTGGCTGTCTGTACAACCAATTTGGTTCTCCAGTGTAGCAAATTAACCGAGAATGGCCAATATGTACACTTGAAGTAGAGTTCTATAGATTGGTGAATTTTAGTACATCAGTGCGATTAGTCGTGCAACGGACAACTTCCAAACCTAGCTGATATTGGCTGTCTGAAGAGAAATTTTGTCATCTCGGACAACCATCCAAAATTTTCCATTCATGAGCTACATCTATTAGAGAACTCGTTTAGTGAAGACCCATACCCAACAATGTGATTGGTTTGGATATTAATAAATGAAGACATAATACCCTGTCCCTCAATATATGTAATCCAATATGCATTAGCTATCTTACAAAGTTTGGAATCACTTAGTGGCCTTTAGCACTGTACTCCAATTGACCAACTTGTGTATCACATCCCTCTTCCTTATAAATATCTACCAATCTGAAGTACTGTACGGCAACTTCCTAGCACGCATCTTATCATCTGCTCCAATCCTGAAAAAAGTTTGGCCGGACTCGTATTTTGATCAGCTCTTCATGAAATTCACATACTCACTGCTTTCATGGTGTAAATATAGCTACAGGGTCAGGCAGGACAACTTAATCAGTCATCCTCCCCAACCGACCCCATTCCCCTCCCCCCCCCCCAATGATATGGAAAATAATGAGAAGGAGTAGGAACCTACACACCTCAGAGAAGCCTTATTGAAAGCCCAATATTTGATGCACATTCACACAATACTGTATTTCTTTCAGCAATCCAACTAAATGAAACAAGAAGGTGCTTGCAAGCTTACAGTAACTGTATCTTAGCAACAGTGTTATTTGCTCTCTAGCAGTTAGGAGCAAAGGTAAGATGACCTACGTAGGGATAAAGTCCGATAAACTTGAATGTTTAATAGTTTTTTACAGAAACCTTTGGCTCAACGAGTTTCGAATCAATTATTATCCTCTGCAACCCCTCCTTACCCCCTCCCCCACCACAAAAATTGTTTACTTCAGCAGCTATAGTCTGCAAGTCCCAGCTAACTTTAATGAGATCTGAATCACTTGAATATGATGTTTTACATGTTTATTGTTAACAATCTATTTCCTTACATAAACAAACAAATAAACAGAGTACTCTGGTTTAAGCTTCAGGTACTTCTCTCCCAGTGAATACCTCTTGCAATATATGCTATAATCACAAGAAAAGAAGACTCACAGTAGAAAAACTTCTCACAAAAAAACCAAAAAAAAACCAGAAGGAGTTGAAACTCAGCAACAGGGGTCAAAAGTGATATTGCAGGCAGCATGAAAATAATTAAATTTTCAGAGCCTTTGGTAATAGAGTTCATGATGTGACCCATGGCTGGATAGAAAGGTTAACAAGCTAAGTGACACAGTAAAATTCACTCAATTCTATTAGCCTACATGCTATGGCATTCCTCTATACACCTTTCAACACAGTCTCTTGATGTCAATGCCAGTTACTAGGCTAACTTATTGCTGTGATATCTATGGGCCAGGGTAAATGTCAACAAAGGACATTACCTTTTAGAAGTGCTCACTATTTTTGGGATAGATTTTAGAGTTTGGATGATTTCCATGATTAATACTTTTTCATTTGAAAATCCGCCCTTTAGTAAGACTGCCGTTCATTTTTCGCCACTGCCCACTTTTGCACCTGTCAGGGTGATTAGTCTGGAACGTTCGCCTGTGTGTTACGTTATCATTTCGCCAAACCTATAGCAAAGGAAACGGAGCATGGAAAAGTCACTTGCACAGCTCAAATTTCCCGCGATCTACCGGCCCAGAGCCTATTAAAATGCCCGAGGCAGGTAAACTGTTATGGCAGTAAAGTGTGCTGTGACTTTCAAATAGTTTCTTTCTTAAAATCACACATTGCATAAAAACAAGTCAGTGACCACAACCAAAATTGGCCCACAAAGGAATTGGTTGGTTGAACTGGCCATCGGTTAAGTTTTTAAGGTGTGCACAGGCTGGGTTGCTACATTCCCCATGGGGCCCACATTTGCTCTGCCTTTCAAATTGCTCTATTATGCAAAGTAACTGCACATGATCAACCCTTCAATGTTTTTAATTTTCAAGATGTTAAAGACTTTTGACCTCTGTTGACCAAATTTTCCTTTTCCAATTTCCAACATTTTACACCAAAACAATTGAGTTTGTACTAACTTATGTCATGCAACATACCGTGGCATTACAGGTACAAGTTCTAAGTTTTCTTTGTAGTCTCTCAGATGAAATGCACCAGCCTACTCCAGACAGAAAAGTCAAACTGTCCGATTCAATTTATTCAATGGAATGTTTGCAAGTTTGTTCATACCTCTGCTTCTCAAAAGAACAGTTTTAGTTGTCTCCAATCACCATGCAAAACTAAAAAAAAATCCTAAAGTGGTACAATTCTGAAGTTCAAAGTGTGAAAATGTTGTCAGGGTAAATGTTTCAACTGTTCAAGCCAAATGTACTTTGTGAGTTATCCTGTTTACAAACCTAGGAGAAAAACATACATACCTTGATACAAACACACGCATCTATGTATTAGACTTGCCTCCACCAACGCTTCGAAAAATTTGATCACAACCATCTACATGAATTTAAATTACAACTTTCTTCAAGTTTACATCTGCTGAAACTTTCTTAAATCTGCTGTTATTACTATCAGCGTTATATCATGTTTTGTTCATATAAAGTACATCACAAGTTGACATGCAAATTTTGCTTTCCGTATATAGTGGAATAGATGGATTTGGTCAGGTAGAAAAGCTATCAAAGAACACAACTATGGTAACCAGTTAGAATAATTACTTAAATCTTAGATTTCATTGCATGTAACACTGCTCATCACAGCTGAAGTGGCGGCATGTCCGCCGCTCTCCCCTTTGTGCCCCCCCCCTTTAAATGTTATCCGCAAATGACCTTTGACCTCCACCAATTTCAAAAGAGTGCTTGTACTCATTAAAGCTGGATTTGCATACCATGTACGAAGTTCAACAAAGATGTACTTTTTGAGTTATCGTGTTTACAAAGTTTTCAGACTTTGACCTCTGTTGACCCCAAATGATCACTGTACCGCACAGAAAAGAATCAGATTCTTGTACTCCATAAGATGGATCCATAATACCAAGTATGAAGTTAATCCACCATGAACATTTTGAGTTACGGTTTTCACAAGCAAGTGTCACATACACGCATACACATGCCATCGCCATCACATATATTCCTTCTGCCTCTGGCAAGGAATCAAAAATATGTTTACCAGTTTTAAATTTCTTCCATTTGTTAACTGCACAATCTTTAGTTGAAGTTTCACTTTTACTACATACTATACTGTTATGTAGGAACAATTTGAGGGCTATGTATGAACTTTAGCACCCAAGATAGCCTTTCGGGAAATACTATAATGTTTTATTGCATATAGAATTACCATATACTTAGTATGCCAGGTTGCTATTCTTCTCTTATTCTCAGATTACAGAGATAAAAATATGGTAGCAAGGTTGCACGTAAGCACAGGTACAGAATGATGGTACAAAATGGTGATAAAGTTCTATCTTCTTTCCTCCCAAAATGAAGAGTCTGCTGCCTTTCCATCTTCTCCTTTTTGAAGGTAGGCCAGATTGACCTTCTGTATTTAATGGGTGTGAAGACTCGCGCAAAAAGAAATGCCGGTCTAATGCCGGTAATCTGACCTAGTTTCGAATGAGGTGTAACAGAAATGTTAGACACCACCATCGATCCCAGAAAATACACACACACAGCTTGCTACCATCGGTAATTAGACACTAGTGTACAGTCAGTACATACAGCTGCGGTCAATACCCACAGCACAGTGTAAAAACAATACAGGGATGGACATCTCAGGTCCAGCTAAACATAACAAGGTATCACGTTTCATTACTGTACTGTCTGCATTTTGTAGCAACACGAACAAAACGTCACTTGCAAGCAACGGAAAGTTTACTTTTTCAGATGACCGCACACGGTTTGAGGCGAGTCTTCAATGCCTTTAACTTTCATTAATTCCATAAAATCAAATATGGTACAATGTCTTGTTTCTACAACAGACATGTTTCTCAGACAGGGGGACATCATTCCCATCTTTCCTACATACAGTTATTACACCATGGAAGTATTACCCCAATTAAAACCAAACACTACAGCAAACCACAACCACGTAGAGGCCAGCTATACCTCATATAATAATTGAAATATAAGGATAGGGGTCATAACTACAGTACCTAGGGATATAACCACAGCAAACCACACCAACAGGTATTAGATTACATACTTACATGCTGGTACTTCTTGGTTTTTGGGGTAGTAAATGTCCTTTAAGCTATAAATTTGATGGCCAGCTACTATATCTTTTTATTCATATCTTTCCCTGACGGTGTATCAATAAGACCTAACTCATATTACATCCATACATATCATTTAACAAAACTTTGTTGTTCAGAATAATCCAAGATGATCAGTTTCTCTACTGCTCTTTAGATGATTTTCTTTTTATAGGTCAAATGTACACTGCACAGATGCATTGCAGAAATAGTTACTAATTATTTGAGGTAAGACAACTTTTCCACTATGACCTTTCAAATAACCTGTTACCATGAATGTATCACCTGCGAAATCTTATATATTTCCTGCATAACCACTCCTAGGCCAATCCCCTCCTCCCTCCTCACAGTCCCCCACCACCATCTCGTCCCTCAGACAAGTAGTACAAAACAATGCCAATATGGAAGATATGTTAAATGTAAACTACAGTAAGTGCAAACTACATTAAGTGTTGCCTTTAGAAGGTTCTATACTATCTAAAGTGCACAAAATGTCACACAAAGATGAGCTAAAGCTAGAGACTATTTATTTCACATTTACTATTTGAATTGGTGAGAGCTCAATTACTCGTGGTAGCAAAATGTACAGTATCATTAACCATGTGGGGGGGGGGGGGGGA